>MDKI01069228.1:0-51408 GCA_005239505.1 Nicotiana paniculata
ACGCCACGGGGCGCGTCCAAGGGGTCATGGGGCATGGTTGGAAAGCCGCCCATGACATTTCTTATGAGAAAGTCATTATTTCGTTCAGCCACAAGGAGAAGAGAAATCAACTCAAAGTACTTCTTGAAACCTTTCTCTCGGTACTGTTGTTGCAAGACCATATTGGAGGCATGAAACGTTGTGAACGTTTTTTCAAGCATATCATAGTCATTGATAGTATCTCCACAAAGTTTCAATTTAAAAGTAATTCTGAATATCGCAGAATTATATTTAGAAACAAACTTAAAGTCTTGGAGGCTCAGATAAGTCCAATCATATCGTGCTTGTGGAAGAGTGGCTAACTTTAAGTTGTCATATCTTTTCTTTAAGTCATTCCACAAAACAAGTGGATCTTTGATTGTGAGATACTCTATTTTCTACCCTTCATCAAGGTGATGGCGCAAGAAAATCAAGGTCTTAGCACAGTCTTGGGTAGATGCTTTATTTTTGTCTTTAATGGCCTCTCCAAGACCCATTGCATCTAAATGGATTTCAACATCCAACACCCATGTTATATAGTTCTTGCCCAAAATTTTAAGGGCAACGAACTTTCTTTTCACAATGTCAGTCATAATTAAAAAGAGGAGAAAAGTTATACCTTAATCTTCTCAAAGAGTTTCTTGAGACGGTACAATCTCTTGCTGATAATGTGTGATGAAAACAATAAAAGAAGAAGAACAATATTGTAGAAAAAGAGATAGGGGGAATTCTTATTAAATTTTGGGATGATTTACAATGGAGTAAGACTCCTTTATTTATAGGGGAAAAATGACTTGCCACAAAGTTAAAATCTCTAAAAGATAGACGTTCACTCTAATTACAATTCTATTCATAACTGATAAAATCTATAGACAAACATGTTTTGCCAAAAAAATTGAAATAAACTTGACAAAATCTATGGTCAAACGGGTGCTTAATGTGTTGAACAAGTTTTTTTTTTTGTGTTTCGATTTTATTTTGCGAAATAAAAAAAAAAAGAGCAATAAGAGATATGAAGAGTGATTAATGGAGTGAAGAAGACAATGAGAAAAGAGGAAGAAAATAAATGAAGGGGAAAAAGTTGAGGACTTGAGGCTATGAAGAAGACATACGGGATTTAAGTTAATGGGTGCTTTAGATAGGGCGGGTTAATAAGCAGGATCGGATGAGATTTAATTAAATGTGGAGTGGTTTATTTTAAGTGAATGGGGCTTTCCACTTGACTTTTTAAAGTTGGTAAAAATAGCTTTGAACTTTGAAGTATAATGGTAGAGATATTTTATAAAAAAAGTAAAATTTAGAATAAATATAACTTATGGTTCGTATGACTAGGGGTGTTCATGGTTCGGTTTGGGTCGATTTTTTCCTATAAGGAAATCAAATCAAGTAAGTCGATTTTTTAAATATTGAAACTAAACCAAACTAATTAAGTTGGTTTTTATCGATTCGGTTTTTGTCGATTTTTCGGTTATTCATCAGGTTTTTTTTCTTAAATACGAGACATACACTACCAAACGCATATTCTGGCAACTACACTTTCAATGTAACACTATCAAATCAATTTCTCTTCGAGAAATCTATTATTTACCAAGATATATTGATAATAATTGAATCAAATAGCGATAGATAATTAAAGTACTCAATTAAAAATTAATTATTTTTAACACAAAACAAATTCTTGTATTTAGCAAAAGAAAACTACCAATCAAACTAGAATGTAAAAGCACATAATTAGATTATTATAATAGCAAAGAACTAGACTAAAAATGTAAATGATTAACATGTACCATAAAATTTTAGAAACTTTTTATAAAATATAGATACATACATATATATATATATATATATACATATATATATATATATATATATATATATATATATATATATATATATATATATATATATATATATATATATATATATATGTATATATATATATATGTATGTATATATGTATGTATGTGTGTGTGCGCGCGTGTGTGTAATAATAAATTAAATAGCTACTTTTATAGTCGGTTTGGTTCGGATTTTTTCGATTATTTTTTGATTAAAACCAAAATCAAATCAAATTTTATCGGTTTTTAAAATTTAAAACCAAAACTAAATCAAACCTAAAAAGTATTAATTTTCTTGGTTGATTAGATTCGTTTTTCGCTTTGATTTAATTTTTTGAATTTTTATGAACACCCCTAAGTATGACCCTTTTAAATTAGGATGTGGAGAACTCAAAAACATATAACACTTGGGTTTCTCATACGATTAATTACTCAGATATTAATCAAGAACAAGCTTATGTTGTAGTCTCTGTACACCACATGTCATGTTCCTACAGTGTTTGAAACTAGATTACTAGAATTCTGTGTGATCTTACTTTTACCAAACTAACCGGGACACTACGTGAAGAATGACAAACTCGTTAAATAAAGGGTATTATCACTTTTAACTCGTTTCAGAAACTATTTAAATTTGATAGTTAAAAATATATTAAATTTATATAATTTTTGTATATAACATACAGAATATATATATACAAAAATTATATAAAAAATTTTCGATGCGGCCATACAGTTTCATTTTTCTATTAAAGAATAATTGGAGGTCCAGTGAGTAAGAATCATGCTATCACGTTTTTGTTTTTTTTTGTATAATTCTCTGGTAAATTTGGCCGATTAGTTATTCTTTATCAGAAATTTCTCCAACTCTGATTTGGGTTGTCCCACCATATCGATTGGTGGCTATCAAAAAGGAAAAGACTGTTCGTAAGAAAGAGCCTCCTGTCTGTCTCTGACCATTCATGCAAATCAAGGAGATAGGTGTTAGTGAGTCGCAGTACTTTCATTTTCAGAAATATTTTTGTGGTCTGCAGAACTACTGCTCAAAATGAGCTGTTCTGCATTTACGCCTGACCTGTTTCCACTTTTACCTACACAGTTGTTTGGTTTTACTTTTGGAAAAATTTTTATGAAAAAGGAATATTTCAACCTTCAGTAAATAATTAAATATTTTTTATACTCTGAAAATATATTCAGTTGATTAATTAAATGGAGCTGCATATCCATCCATTTGAGATTTCTTTTAAAGTCGGACAGCTAAATCAAGGCTACGTAAAATAAAGTACCCTAACCATAGGAATCGGATCTGGCCGGCCATCCTTCGTTTGCAGTTGACATATGGCATTTTCCCATTGACAACAAAAGGCATAGATATGGTGTTCATCTTTGTGGCAAATTTTTCTAATCCTAATAGCGACAGTTTATTTAAGTACTCCTACGTATGACATAGGTACTCAAAAGGAGTACTCAATTGTTATAGTACAAAATAATATTAACTAATTAGGGGTAGTTTGGTTAAGAAATACTGGACTGCACTACTAAAATTATTTTTTTTTATCGGCCGTTAGTTTATTATTGTATTACAAAATTAAATATACTGTCCGTATAGGTCAAAATTAAAATTGTTAGTTTAGTCATTGCTCGATATTCTGCTTCTGCACTAGACCAAGCAACCACATTTTGTTTCTTGTTCTTCCAAGATACCAAATTTTCTCTTACTAAGACCCAATATCCAGACGTAGAACGTCTATCAGAAGGTGATTTTACATCTGAGTATCCAACGATCTGATCAGGGTCTCGATCCTCAAACAATAAACCTTTGTCTGGAGTTGATTTTATATACCTAAGAATGCGGACAACTGCATCCCAATGACCATCACGGGGAGAATCCATAAACTGACTCACAACACTCACAGGAAAGAAAACGTCAGGTCTAGTCATTGTGAGGTAATTTAATTTACCAACCAACCAACTATATCTTGCAGGATTGCTAAGAGGCCCCCTTGTCCTGGCAGAAGTTCATAATTTAGATCCATCGGAGTGTCAACAGGTCTACAACCTGTCATTCTCATCTCCTTAAGAATATCTAAGGCATACTTCCGTTGTGAGATCACAATACCTGATCTAGACTGAGCGACCTAAATACCCAGCAAATACTTTAATCTACCTAGATCTTTATCTGAAAGTGTTGAAAGAGATATCTCTTCAACTTACTAATACCATCCTAATCATTGTCGGTAATAACAATATCGTCAATATAAACGACCAGATAAATATAGAGATTTGAAACAGAATGCCGATAAAACATAGAGTGATCAGCTTCACTACGAATCATGCCAAACTCCTGAATAACTATGCTGAACTTACCAAACCAGGCTCGAGGAGACTAACACAACCGGCATATAAAACCAAGTGGTTGCTCCATATAAACCTCATCCTCAAGGTCACCGTAAAGAAAAGAATTCTTAATATCCAATTGATAGAAAGGCCAATGGTGAACAACATCTATGGATAGAAAAAGACGGATTGATGCTATTTTAGCCATGGGAGAGAAAGTATCATTGTAATCGAGTCCAAATATCTGAGTATACCCTTTGGAAACAAGACGAACCTTAAGTCGACCAATCTGACCATCTGGACCAACTTTGACTGCGTACACCCAATGACAACCAACAGTGGATTTACACGAAGGAAGAGGAACAAGCTCCGCAGTACCACACATATGTAAAGTAGACATCTCGTCAATCATAGCCCGTCGCCACCCTAGATGAGACAATGTTTCACTTGTAGACATAGGGATGGAAATAGAGGACAATATGTACAAATGCACAATGGGATGATGACAGATGATGGTAACTTAAACCGACATAATGGGGATTAGGATTAAGTGTGGACCGTATACCTTTTCATAGTGCAATCGATTGACTAAGAGGAGACAAGTCCGCAGTATTAGCAGGGTCAAGTGCAGGACGTGAATCAACGGGGCTTGATGCTGGGCGCGGATGATGATGATAAGTTAGGAGTGGTGGAGTTGTAGAAGGTTGAACTAGACTAGGTGGTGGCACTGAAGCTATAGTTGGTAGAACTGGAGCTATAAGTGGTGGAGCTATAACTAGAGCTATTGGTGGTAGGGCTGCAAATGGGAGATAGTGACTGAATCTCCAAAAGACGGAACTGGTAGCACCTCAGAAATATCTAAGTGAATACATGGACCTGTGAAGTATGATTAGGTTTCAAAGAAGGTAACATCAGCATACATAAAATACTGCTGGAGGTCAGGAGAATAACATCGATATCCCTTTTGCGTTCTCGAGTAACCCAGAAATATGCACTTAAGAGCACGATGAGCTAACATATCTTTTTCTGGAGTAAGGTTATGAACAAAACACGTGCTCCCAAAGACACGGGGTTGAAGAGAGAACAAATGTAAGTGGGGAAACATGATAGAGAATGGAACTTGATTTTGGATAACTAAAGATGGCATACGATTAACAATATAGCACGATGTAAGAACTGCATCCCCCAAAAAACGCAACGGAATACGAGGTTGTATGAGTAGGGTACAAGCAGTTTCAATAAGATATCTATTCTTTCTTTCAGCTACCCCATTTTGTTGAGATGTGTACGGACAAGATATTTGATGAATAATCTCATGAGAGTTCATAAACTTTTGAAATAGGGAAGACAAATACTCTAGGGCATTATCACTACGAAATGTACGGATAGAACCCCCAAATTGATTTTGAATTTCAACATGGAAGGTCTGGAAAATAGAAAACAACTCAGATCAATTTTTCGTAAAAAATATCCAAGTGCAACTGGAATAATCATCAATGAAACAGACAAAGCAGTGAAATCCAAATGTAGAACTAACCCGACTAGGACCGTAAATATTTGAATGGATAGGTGACTCTACTTGATTATCAAGATGCAGCGGGAAATAGGAGCGGATATACTTACCGAGATGACATGACTCACACTCTAGAGGGGACAAGTAAGATATGCCAGGTACCATTTTCTGAAGTTTTGACAAACTGGGATATCCCAACCGTTTATGCAATAAATCTGGTGAATCAGTAACAGGACAAGTTGTTGAAGGAAGACAAGATGCGAGTCCATGCGATTTTTCAAGGATAAGGTAATAAAGTCCATATGATTCACGTCTGGTACCAATTATCCGCACGTCTGGTACCAATTATCCGCCTCGTACTACATTCCTGTATAAAAGCAAGGTCATCAAGAAATAAAACAACACTTTTAAGTGATTTGGCTAAGCGACTAACAGTTGTGAGATTAAAAGGACTACCGGTAACATAAAGAACTGAATCTAAAGGTAAGGAAGGAAGTGGACTTGCTTGACCTATTGCAGTTGCCATGATTTGAGATCCATTAGCCATTGTGACTGCTGGAAGAGATTGAGAATATGAAATACTAGTGAAAAGAGATTTGTTACCAGAAATATAATCAGATGCACTTGAATCAATGACCCAAGACTCAGAGGTTGAAGATTGAGAGACACAAGTCACGCTACTACCTGTTGGAACAACAGAGGCTATTCCTGAAGATGTCTGTTTACATGCTTTGTACTGAAGGAACTCAATATAATCCAGTAAAGAAACCATCTGGATTGGATTCAATGCATTGGATCCAACGAATTTTGAGTCTAACGCTTCTAATATGAATGACATCATAATGTTCACGCCGAAAAAATCGGAAACCCTTCTAGAGATTACTATTAACTCCAGGAAAATCAAAAAAATTTCTGAAAATCACTGTTCACGCTGGAAATCACTGTTCATGCTGGAAAAATATAGAAGTGGTTGGAATTTGGTTTAAATTGGATGGGTAGGCTCGGAATTGCAAGTCAATTACACTGTCCAAAAGAAATTTTTTCAAATTCTATCCGGAACAGCCCTCACGCGCCGGCGCGTGGGACAGACGCGCTGTCAGCGGTAGATCTCTAGCAGGCGCGTGGGGGCGAGTGAGTGGGGACTTTCAGGTGACCCTTTCTGGGGATTGGTCGCCTATCTCTTGGGTACCTTTTGGTGGTGTTGGATTTTGTATAACACTGATAATTAGTGACTTTGACGCAAAAAGTCACTTAGGTCAACGGAAAATCGCACGGTAACTGAGTTCTTTTTTTCCGAATGTCGCTGGAATGACGCACAACGTTCTCTTCTCACCAAAGCTCTGATACCATGTGACAATGCACATGATATTATTAATTGATATTCTATGTTACAATGAGCCCTATTTATATGTAACACATAACCTACTCTTATAACACATAACCTACTCCTATTACATAAGGGACTAGGACTAATTACATATATTCACATAACTAATCTAACAAGTATAATAGAGGGAATATTCTAAAGAATATTCTGGGCACATGTACTACGTACTATTAGGGTTTTTTTTAGGAAGATGTCCCGTGTAAAGAGAAAAAAAGATAAGGAAAGGGGGCATGTGATATTCACTGGAGAAGAACATACTTCTGATAAAGATTTTCTTTCTTGTAAAAGATACAAAGATTACCTTTTCATCAAGATTCTTGTTCTTATTATTCCACACTTTTTCATCAGATCCGAGAATAGTTCGAACGTTCTAGGATTTATCTATCACTCATCATCGTCAAGAAAAATAATCACCTAGTTCATTCATTATTGGGTGAATCATTTCTTCTATTTACTTAAATGTCATTTATCTTTATTTATCGCTAGTTATCCTCCATTGTTGCTCCTTTTGGAACATTTAATGTATGTTATTGTCGGTCTCCCATCAGATCAGTTTCACATTATCCACATGTTCAGAATTCGCATATAGAGATATATTATCATTAACCAAGTTTAACCCATCATTACATAAATATAATAGTTTTAACCGAAAGTTATAGTTTTTGGTCAAACATAGTCTATAACTTAAACTTATTTTTGATTTAAAATTGTAGCATAAAATTTTATTTACAACTATACTCCTATTGGGCTTTGCTATTTCGTATATATAACTGATTACAGAAACGACAATTGCACTACGAGTGACAGTCAACAGTATTCCCACTTAAATTTCCTTTGCTAAATTACCTTCTATCGCTGATTAAAATGAGTAATAATTGTTGAGAGACTTTTTAGAAAATTATATAAGTAATTCATTTATTGGAGCAAACTACAGTAGAATATAGAATAGTTGGAATACTTGAGACTTAAAAGAATACTACTAGGAGTATTTACTACTAGAATAGAGTATGGAAAAACAATAGTATTTGATATCCAGCCAATGTGGCCTAATAGTCATTCATTCCATATGAGAGGCATTTCATGGAAAATTCCATGCAGGACTGTTTGTAGACTATTATAATACATCATTGACTCTGTCTCTTTAATTGGGTAGGAGTATTTTTTTGTTTCTTCAGATTTTCAAGAATTGGGGGGTGTGGAGCCCAAAGCTGGTCCTTTGCTTTGCTGGCTTCAAGCTCTCCATTGTTGGTTTTTAATGGGGTTTGTCTGCTGACAAAGACCATACTCTCAGTTTGGCCCAATCCAACAAAATAAACATCTCTCTCAATTCATCACTCCCTTTTCACTTTCTCTCTCTCTCTTTCTCTCTATGTATAATCTTCCATCATCATATTCATCCTCAAAGAAAAAGTGACACACACAAAGAAAAAAACTACTTTATTTTTTTTCCTTTGATTTGATTGATCCACAGATCTAACCTCTTTCACTTTCAGATCTTCTTGCTTTTTCAACTGTAAAGGTCAGTTCTTTTGTTTTTTCTTTTGAACTTATCCCTTTTATCTGATACTTAATTTTGGTGAACTATTCTGGTGCTTTATTAATTGTAGAATTGGTTTTCAATAGTGTTTGTGATTCTTGAAAAAAATTGTCTTGCATAACTTCGACTTTCTGGATCAAACTGGTTGGCCATATATTTCTTTGTTAAAATTTTGTGAATTTGACCACTTATATTTTCAAAGTTCCTTATCTTATTGCTGTTGAACTAGAAGCGGCAATTGATATTTGCATCCAGAGATTTAAAGTGTTAAACTAAAGGTGGCTTCTTGATGTACATTTTCTTGGTTGTTGCAAGTTTCCAGATAGTGATTGATGCCCTTTTATTTTCATTTTGATCTTGTTTGTTTATGCTGTTGTTTGACTTGCAGTTCACAGAATTTGCTACTCCAAAATTGAGGTTTATTAATGGCAGCTTTGAGTTGAGTCCTGCTAAATGTGGAGACTGAGATGAGGTATGTCATCTGGATTAATGAACTTGTTGAGGGCCTGCTTTCAGCCAAGGGCAGATGGACATGTTCATACAGGTTCAGATGCCGGCGGTCGACAAGATGGCCTCCTATGGTATAAGGATATTGGACAACATTTTAATGGAGAGTTCTCAATGGCTGTAGTTCAAGCTAATAATCTACTGGAAGACCAGAGCCAACTTGAATCTGGCTGTTTGAGCTTAAATGATTCTGGTCCTTATGGTACCTTTGTTGGAATTTATGATGGTCATGGCGGTCCTGAGACTTCAAGATTCATCAATAATTGCCTCTTTCAACATCTCAAGAGTAACTTCTTCTTTCCATTATTGAGCTATTTTGGGTCTGAATCTGTTTTGTTGCTTATTCACTTAACTTCTTGCCTCTAATCTTGCAGGGTTTAGTTCTGAGCAGCAATCAATGTCTGTGGACGTGATTCGAAAGGCATTTCAAGCGACAGAAGAGGGTTTCCTCTCTGTTGTATCAAGACAATGGCCGATGAAACCACAGATTGCTGCTGTTGGATCATGTTGTCTTGTTGGAGTTATCTGCAATGGGTCATTATATATTGCCAACCTTGGTGACTCTCGAGCAGTCCTGGGTAGGCTTGTCAAGGCAACCGGGGAGGTACTTGCCATTCAGCTCTCTGCAGAACACAACGCGAGTATTGAATCTGTAAGACAGGAGTTGCAATCTTGGCACCCAGATGACCCTCAAATAGTAGTTCTAAAGCACAATGTCTGGCGTGTGAAGGGCCTTATACAGGTACCTTCTCCTTTGCAGTTCTATGCAGTTCCTATTTTGTGTTTCTGAGCTGTAAGTACCATTTCAGTATGAGAATTACAGTGTTCTTCCCATAGAAATTCTAATAATTCCATTTATTAGCAATTAGTATCACTGTAGAAGTAGACGACACTGGAGGGTAAAGCGTCACCTTCACGTCTTACGTTTCCCTTTTAGTATTTGATTTTTGTGGCGAATCATTTGGAAGTGAAATGATTTTGACTTTGATGTCCTTATGGGAAATGCTACTCTACCAGTATCAGAACTCTTTTGTCAAAGAGATTACCATGACGAGACTGAAGTCAAATGAGTGGTTACCAATATTGGAAGGAACTCTTTGGTCAAGGAGATTACTGACAAGAATAAGTCAAATAAGTAGTTGTTATTTACTATTTACTTGAACATGGGGAAAGAAAGAATATATGGAAAGAGTTAATTGGGGCGTTTTGTTACTTCATAAAACGCTCTTTTTCTCGCTAGTCAATCCTGGTGTATCTGGTAGACATGATATATTTGCGCCTAAGGTTTTAAGAATCACCTATAGCTATAAAAATGAGAATTTAGAGTGGTCACTCTTGTTTATTATTCATCAAATTTATAACTGATAAATGTAGTGATAGATCTTCTATAAAGTGATTTTTCACTTTGACATTTTGCCCTATTTGGAGGCATTATATAGCGTCTTTGAAGTTGGATCAGGCCTTCAATACTCTGCCGAACTTCTTTCTCAAAAAAAAAAAAAAAGAAGCAAAGTTTATATGACTACTAACATTTTCCATCGATATTACATCCGAAACAGGATCCAAAAGTTCCTATTTTTTTTCTATTGTCTACTTAATTCCTTGCTCTGCCTGCACTATATGTTTAAAGCGTCTAGTTTCTGACGCACTTTCTGTTGCTTTATGATTAATATAAAGATGTTCCCTTTGATTTATTTCTTCTCCTTCATTCTTTCACAAAGTGATTTAACAAAAAATTTGAACGTGGGGCAAATATTATACTTGTAGTTTATTTGATTCTTGATTTTATTGCGATTTGCATTAGTTAAGCGATGTTCGATGCAACTGCGACCCACATCGACAGCATATAACTAAAAAAGTGGGATCATAAAGTTCCATATTTGTGTTCCTATGTAGAAACGGACCAGATCCTAGTCAGGGAACATAGGTACTTAAGCATTAAGCATGTGATACCCGCCATCAAGATTGAGGGTGTGTTTGGTAGGAAGGAAACTGGAAAATGAGTGGTTTTGTCACTTATTTTCCCTGTTTGGTTGGTGAGAAATTTTTTTTCAGAAAAATATTTTCTAGTATTTGGCTAGAGAGTAGAAAATAATTTTTATGCTACTCTCCTCACCCCTTCCCCCAAATTCCTATGTTTCCTGTGCTTACCCCCCCTCCCCCCCTAAATACCAAAGTTTTCATGACTCTATTTTCTTCTAGAATTTAATTGTTCTTTTAAAAATTCACGCAAGCCTAAATGGAACTAATGTGCTGCTTTACTTTTTCACACAAGAACAACGTTCAAATTTGAGCTCCATAACTAAAAAAAATACTCTTTTTTTGTTGAAAAAGAAAGTACTCTTTCTACAACATGAAAAGAATATACTCATTTTGTTGAAATAAAAGAAAATACTTTTTCTACATCATGAAAAGAAAGTACTTGTTTTGTTGAAATAAGGAAAATACTTTTTTTACATTATGAAAAGAAAATACTCGTTTTGTTGAAATAAGGAAAATACTTTTTTTACATTATGAAAAGAAAATACTCATAATAGGAAAGGTTGAAAAAGAGTTTTAGAAATTGTTTTCCCTTCTCTTGATAGGGAAAACATTTTCCTCCAATTGGAGGAAAATAAGTTTTCATGAAGAAATGTTTTCTAAGAGAATGTTTTCATGAAGAAAATGATTTAACCGTGGTGCACTTGCGGGAAACTCCTTGCCGAGGGCCTGTGCACCCCTGGGATTAGTCGGTGCTCTAAGAGACTCGGACACCCAGGGCTATTTAAAAAAAGAAAAAATATTTTCTAAAACATTTAAGCCAACCAAGTAAGAAAATCGGAAAACATTTTCCTTCGTACCAAACACACCCGTAGTTTTCTCGGTGTCTTAAAAGTTCTAGTATCAAAACATCCCAATCTGGCTGTTGCCAAATGAAATTTTATAGACTCCCTCCCTTTAAGAGATGCATATGATGATAAGGAGTTTAAAGAGAAGTCAGAGGAATTATGGTGTCTGAAATGGCCCTCTGTTCTGTTTATCCTCTTAGCTTTCTTTTGATAGACTCCCTAACATCAATAAGAGATCCTCTGTGTTCTGGAAAATGTACCAACTTGTATGGAAAATGCTGCACTACTTTTTATTTGAACTGTGGCAATCTTGCGGAGCTAAATAATAGTATAAATGTAGGGTGAAGTCTAAATCTCTCTTTCTTCTGGATTCTTGCTATAATTTTCGAGGAGGCTGAGAGCCTGAGAATAGTTATTATAGAGCTAGGTACTTTCTTGGAATCGTATGAATCTTCTGCATTTACTATTGCACTTTTGTGCTGGTCAAGACAAAATTGTAGTCCTAGCATTTATAAGCTATCTTGATCTTTTCCCATAACAGATTCTTCATCTGCCATTATTCAGAGACTCGTTTTTAGGAAATTTACTTAGCATGTCTGGCATCACTCAGAAACTCTTGTCTGTGCCTATGGATAATCTGATATTGCATTACTCAAATACTATTATATTCTAAGTTCCCGGATGATCAGCAGAATTTATTTTGCAGATTTCAAGATCCATTGGTGATGTGTACTTAAAGAAAGCCGAATTCAACAGGGAACCATTATATGCTAAGTTTCGTCTCCGCGAGCCATTCAGTAGGCCCATATTGAGCGCAGATCCAGCGATTTCAGTGCACCATTTGCAATCTCAAGATCTGTTTGTCATATTTGCATCGGACGGTCTTTGGGAGCACCTAAGTAACCAAGAAGCTGTCGATATTGTACAAAATCGCCCACGCAATGTAAGATATTTGAACCATATCTCGTGCATCTCTTTAGTTTGTTAGTGATTTTACATAGGACTTTTTCCATGGAAGCATTATAATTTCTCCAAATCCACAAATCCTTAATAATAATATTGCAAATGAAGTCATGAATGTAGATTTGTCTTGTAGTTGAAATTGTAATTGCTTTTTGTCATTTTCTGGCTCCTAAATCTGATCCTTTTATGGTTGACATCCTATATCTTCCTATTCATGGTACGTCACAGTATGAGTTGTGTTTTGGACAATATGAGTTGTGTATATAATTCGTGTAATCGACACATATGGTTAAGGCTACCCACTTCGGTGGTCCTTACCAGTTTTTTTTCTTTTCCTTAACCTATTATATGACAGGATTTAACAAAAAATGTTGTGTAAAGATTGATCCAGCAATATGCTTTACATTTGGACCCAATTACACAAACTATTTCTCCTACTAAATTTCATAAATGCAAGGCAATCCAGTGAATGCCATGATTCTTTCTCGTGTTTAAGTTTTTTCCCTTTACAATGGATTTGCCGGAAAAGAAAAAAGAAAGAACAAAACGGGCCTTTGGAGGGGATTTGATGGAACGAGATGTTTGGTATGAAGGAGAACATTCTCCGGAAAACATTTTACAAAAGAAACTCTCACTAAGATTTAGAAACTATTTCAAAATATACTATTAGAGAAAAACACAAGCGAAGAAAGTTGTTTCTCCCCTTTTTTGGTGTTTGGTTGTCAGAAATGACTTAGTTCCTTCATACCAAGCACACATACCAGGAAAACTAGTTTTGCCTTACACATAATGGGAAAACTGTTCTTACATAAATTCTGAATTTGCTTGCTCAACATAGATGATGTACTCTAGACACTAGAATTGTTGCTCCTTGCAGAAGAAAAATTTGCAGGATGAACCTCATTTAGATCTTATTTTCCCCTTGGCAGGGAATTGCTAAAAGATTAGTAAAAGCTGCATTGCAAGAAGCAGCAAAGAAAAGGGAAATGAGGTACTCAGACTTGAAGAAAATTGATAGAGGAGTTCGTCGGCATTTCCACGATGACATCACAGTGGTGGTTGTTTTCCTCGATTCAAATGTTGTAAGCAGGGCTAGCTCTGTCAAGAGTCCTAATGTTTCTGTTAAAGGGGGTGGCATCACTCTGCCTCCTAACACACTTGCTCCATGCACCACTCCAACGTAAGTTGGTGCTAGTTGATGGCTATTTCAAAAGGTGGTCGCTGTTGTTGTTGTCGTCACTACTCTTTCCTTGTGAATACGAGGTAGCTTCTTAAAGATAAAAGGCAGGTCTACGAATTTTTTAAATGTACACCATAATCTAACTGAGACTAATACTCGGATTTAGTACCAGTGTAACAAAGGGCGGAACGTCAGTGGTTCGCTACTCGGGTTATGTTCTTGAGCACAATGGACAGGGAAAAAAGAGATCCTCACAAAATGTTAGTTCGAGTTTGTCTCACTTAGCCTCTGTTATTCCGTTGGAGTTATCGGTCTTTTTTTCCTCTTGTAAATTATATGACCTGGTGGTTGTAAATGTTTCAAAGCCTACTTAATTCTTTAATGGTATGTTTCTGACTACTGCTATAGTAGTAACTGTTAAATCAGGATATGATCAGGTGGACTGCCTATGCAGCTTGAATATATAATCCGTGTTTGGTTCCAAAACCAAACCTATTAACTTTTTTCCTGTTTTATTTACCTATACTAGTTAATTTGCGTCTACCTTTTACAATTACTTTACTTCTTTTTTCATTGAGGTTTTTCACATTCCTATTTATCTTTCTTCTTATCCTCTATTCTGGTCAACAAATTCTTTCAACTTTTTTTTTTTTTTTAATATTAAGAATTTGGGCTTAATATTAGCAAATCGATTGATAGTAGCAGAACATAATTCATCATAGAATCCTTAGAAACGGGTTTCATCTCGCACACTATTCCTCTAACAGTCATGGACAGTGCAAATCAACATGAATTTGATTCTTATTTCCTCATTAAATTTTCAAAATTCACTAAATTGCAGCAGGAATTTCAGTAACCATTGATAGAAAAAGAAGAGTTGAGAATCCATATTAGCATTTTGTGAAACCAAAAATATTCGAAAGGTGGCGTTTGTTTGTAATTTGGCACGAGGGATAAGAGATATATAGTTATTCCCAAAGATTAAGTTTGAGAGTAGAATTAATCTCAAGATTAGTTATCCTGGGATTATAGTATTATTTTTATTTCCATGGGAAGATAAAAATACAATTCCGAAATAACTATAATTAATGATGGAATAACTTGTTTCCCAATCAAACATGGTGTATTAGTGAAGAGTTTGCATCTGATCACGACAGAAAATGAGGAAGTGTGTTTTGAATCAGTAAATCCAAACTTGCGTTACATCAATAGAAAAGGGTAGACACTTAACTTGAATGATTGAAGATTATAAGGAAAATTCACAACCACTCAACCTAATTGGAGAAAAAATAATTATCGTGTTACCAAAAATAGTTGTGGAGTTGAAGGCGGGTAATAGCGGTTGGAGTTGAACAGGATGTTAACGAGCTGGAGACTCTTTCCTGCTTCGTTCACCAGGCCTAAGTACTGCCCAAGTGGATTTTATTGCAGGGCCGAGGATCAAAATGAAGGTTTTAAGAAGAAAGTGCTGATAGTAGGTTCAGGCTGGGCTGGCCTCGGAGCTGCTCACCATCTCTGCAAACAGGTTTGCCACTTGATTTAAGTCTACATCAGCTTCAAAGGCAATTTTAAGCTCTACTCAATTTCAGGGCTTTGAGGTCGTTGTTCTTGAAGGTGGCTATGAATTTGGACCCAAATTTCAATCCCTAAGCCCTGACGATGTGGCTATTCGTGGTAAATGATACTTCCAGCGAATTTGTTTGTCTTCAAGAGATTACTCCAGTATTTTGTTTTGATTCTCGCATTCTAGTTTGACATAGTTGAGTATTGTCTTACTGATCATAGGTCTGCTTGTGCAATTTATCTTTCCAAAAATAGTTGAGTAGTTGCGCATGTATTTCCTTTCTTTCTTGGAGTAAAAGGGCACAAAAAGTTGAAACAAACGGTTTAAGATACTGAAACCAACATTCTTACAGACACAGCTGAGAGTAGGATACCACATTTAGTGATGACACTTGATGCATGTTCTCCCTCCTCCTCGTGCAAAGATAAGTTTTCGCAATCAATCAAATAATTAAGAGAACTTAGTGTTACAAAGTTTCTTTACTTGTATACTTTAAACCATTAGTATTACAAAAGTTTTCTGATTTTTCAAATGTAGGCTAAGTTCTAGAGAAACTTATGCTAAAACGTACTCCTATTAGAAACTGTTCGACGTGTCATAGGAAAATAAATAAAGGGTAAAAAGTGTAAACATAAACCAGTGCACGTATAAATGTTGGGTGTTCTGATGTCAAGAATATAATAGGAACCAATCGTGGATATCAGATTTGGACTATATCGCTTCCTAGGTAATAGGCATTTGGCAAGCAATCCGAGTTACACTTTTTTTTTTTTTCGAGGATCATGCACCCTCACGAAACTGAAAATGCATAATGATATAAATCTGCATCTGCACTTATTTGAAACATGGGTTGGAGAGACAAATACATGAGTAGTGCTATATTTGGTTTAGAGCATTATATCTGATATTTTAGAGGGAAAGTTAGATGGCTGAGTCTAAGGAATTCACATTTTTTCTCTAGATTTTAGCATGTCCACCAAGAGCAGTTACCACTTTTCTCACTGGATATCATTTTTCTCCTCTAACCAGGTGTTTGAATATGTTACTAGGTTTCTGGTATCCCTATCGAAATATATTTGATCTAGTTGACGAGATTGGTATCAAGCCCTTCACTGACTGGACCAGATCTGCTCAGTACTCGGCAGAAGGATTGGAGGTGAATTTTCCTAGTGTTTTTGACTTCACTGATCCAAACATGCAAAATATGAGGTGAAGGGATGGTAGCACATGTGTTTACGTTTTAACTTTTGGACTTCATTGGTACCATATTGCTGTCTCATTTATACAAGTTTGCAACATTATTAATATCTGAAGTATCACTTAAAAAATAGGTGTGTGCTAGTAATGATCCACAAGTAGTCAACTGCTTTTGCAATTTTTCATTACTGAAAGGTCTGTTCTTCAGGTTCAGTTTCCAGTACTCCAAAACGAACCCCAATTGCCTGCTCCTCTTGGATCATTATTATACAGTAAGGTATATCCTTAATGACTGATAAGATATCTGTCACCCCACATTTATTTATCTTGACATTTTATCTACAACATTGAACATCATATCTTTCTAATCGAGTTTAGATCCTCGTGGTTGTAGTTTCTTCGAGTGCCATTGGTGGATCAATTGACATTGCTTCCTCTGATGGCTGCAAGTATGATCTATCAAATGCTTTATCCAAACTCTAAAAAGATACATGCTACAAAACCTTCTACTCATGCTTTCTGATCTGTTTGCAGTAATAGATTTTGACTACACCGATAGTGCCTGGACAAAATATGATTCAGGTAACAGATATCTGCAACATTCAGCTTCATTCATGGATAGGTCATAGTCATGTTCAAATGATAGACACATAATGTTGTTTAAGTGCCTTTATTGAAGAATATTTCATTTAGTTACTGCAAGGGAGCTTTTGAAGCAATTTGGGTGCTCAGAAAGGCTTTATCGCGACATTCTTGACCCATTGATTGAAGTCGGCCTATATGCCCCTGCGGAGCAATGTAGTGCTGCTGCCACTCTTGCTGTGCTGTACTACTATGTCGTTGCTCATCAGGTTTTCTGCATTTTGTCCTTAGCATTATGCTGCTCTTTCCAATTGATGTTGACATTTGATGAAAATCAGTTCTCAAGGCTGGTAAAGCAAAAGACATAAAGAACAAAAGATTTTTTTAATATTGTCAGAACAAAGCTGTGAATTGTGTGACCCTCTACTTTGGTGAATTATCAAAAATCTTTTGCTATAATGATGAATAAAGTACCACTAATTATGTCAAGCTGGGTCAACACATGGAGGAATTGGTCTGACAAAAAGAAGTAACGGAAAATTCCACGATAATCATGATATGGATTGATATACATACAACATTATTAAAGAATCTGGGCATTCAATTCAAAATCTTAATATAATAGGTGTAGTAGTACAAAATCTTTACAAGAACCGTTTCGGTGCCCTTATATATGTACTCAACGCGGGACACTATATCACTTAACACCCACCGATATGCATGGTTAACCCGACTTTGGGGTTCATATGTGGATTTGAACGCGTACTTATCAGCCTGAGAACGGGTTTACTATAGGATAGTTCTAATACTATGAAAAAGAATCAGAGCATCCAACACAAAACCTTAAGGTGGATAATTTAAGACCTCTACCCTATGATGGATATTATATTGTTCAACACCCTCCCCTACTTTTAACCCAAATATAGGGTTCACACCAGAAAAGGACTTGTAAAAGATTGGACTAGTATCTTGTCAAAGTATCGAAACCTTTTATAAAACACTTTGGGTATCCTTTATATTCAATATGGACATTGTATAACTCAACACCTAAAACCTTTAGGTAATGAGGGCTTAGGCTTTTATACTAACGCTTTGTCGCACCTGTAAGCCGATTTTAAGACTCATATTGTTGGGGCGTGTGTGAACAAAGTCCCACATGGAAAGTAGAAAAGAAAAAGGAGCTACTTATAAGGAGTTAGATACTCTTAATGGTGTGAGGCCTTTTGGGAATACCGTGTAGGCTTGGCCCAGAGTGGACAATATCACACCATGTTAAGAGTATCTTTGTGTCAATTTAGCCAACAACTGGTATCAGAGCCAATGGCTTGGCGGGACGAGTATGGAGATAGCGGATTGTGGCATGGGGGCCTGGCTACTTATAAGGAGTTGATACACTTAATGGTGTGAGGTCTTTTTGGGAAAACCATGCGGGCCTGGTCCAAAGCGGACAGTATCACACTATGTTAAGAGTATCTTTGGGCCGTTTTAGCCCAACACATACATTGGCCTAAACAGTGGACGTATGAGCTTGAGAATGAGCTTATAAAAGATATGATACTATGTAAAAGACTCTGAGCGTCTAACCAAAACTTTAATTCAATAAGTAAAGTCAGTTATGACCCTTCGATACCCTTATATACCTGCTATGGGACATTATATCTCTGAACAACATAGAGTCTCTAACTCCTCCAGATTGATCAATTTCAGGCATAAGAAAGTTTAAAATTGAAATCTGATTCCATGTGTCACAGTTATTTGATTATAACGCGCATCCACTTTGTGCAAACAATGATTCAAACTGATGCATGCATCTAATTGCTCCACTGACTGGACAAAGTGATGACCATCTTTTCTTCTATTATTGTTACAGGGATTTATGAATTTATAGATTCTTCATTTTCTATTTTTGGTAGAAGCACTTTGATTTGGCATGGTGTCGCGGGAGAGTTAGAGAACAAATTTTTGACCCTTGGATGGATTCCCTCAAAACTCAGGGATGCAAATTCCTAAAGGGTAGAAAAGTAACGGACATGTTGGTGACTGGGGAAACTAACTGCATCTCTGAAGTAGTATGTGAGAAAGAAAGTTTTGTGGCTGATGCTGTAATCTTCGCTGTCGGAATATCCACTCTCAAGGAGATCATACAGAACAGGTATATATGCCTGCCCCTATTAGTCACTGTGAAAGAACATGTCGCAATGCATGCATTGCGCTCTACCCTCATCTTTGAGTTACAGCCAATTGGGTTTTGTGTAATCTGACCCACCAATAGCTTGCTTCCTCCCTACTGCTCCAATCAAAATAATAAAACTTCAGAAATCTACTCGAGATGGTTCAATGACCACCAGGAAATGGAGTGGTTTGACTTCTCCTTTCCATTTCTAATGGGGTGTTTTTCTTCATGCAGTGCAGCATTATGTTCAAGGGAGGAGTTTCTCAAGGTTTTGAACTTAGCCACTACTGATCTACTTAGCGTTAAACTACAACTTGATAGGAAGGTATGTGGTGGGAAGTCCTTTTTGAACTTGTCGCAAGTGATCCAAAGAAAATAAATGCTTTTTACTCTAAAACAACAAAATTTTAGAACTGGCTGCAATCTACTCAGTTTTTCTGCTTTTTAACATCTAAAGTTACACAAAAAGCCAGTGCAGCTTCTTATATGTAAAGCACTGGTCTCATCTTCAATTAAGTATCTCCGTTGTTGTTCTTAAAAATTACCTTTTGATGGAATGCAAATTCTCTAGTGGTCACATAGTGAGGAAAGTGACGACTAGCACCACTAACTTCCTCTTGAAAGATCATCATATGATATCTTTTCCATATTGCCTCATGATTTTTCTGATATTATTTGCTTTCTTCACATTGCTTGTGGTACTGCAGATGACACTCTCTTCTTTCATCTTGCTCGTCTCGTATGGAGTAATAATTGATGCTCAGAAAATTGACTGTAGCTTAATCTATTATGTGTTGTCTTCATGACTCAACAGGTCAACATTCCAAATGCATCCAACGTATCATCTGGTTTTGATAATTCACACGCATGGACTTTTTTCGACTTAAATATGATATATGATGAGCATAAAGAAGATCCAGTAACAGTGGTGCAGGCTGATTTTGTAAGTACGGGTTTCCTCTTTTGAATTAAGTTTTACTTTTCGTTCATAGGTCCCAATTTTCCCATTTCTTAAATACATGAAGAGCTATGCCAAATGTCAATTCTGATATATGTTAATCATGTTTTGAATCAGTGCAGTATCATGCAACTGACTTGTTGCCCCTGAAGGATGATAGAATTGTTAGTAAAGTGATGTCTTGCCTTTCGAGGTGCATTAAGGATTTTGAGAATGCCAAAGTGGTTGACAAAGAAATTGAAAGGTTTCCAAACTCTTTGACACATTTCTTTCCTGGTGAGTTTCTTAAGGCTTTACTTTGTTGACTCGCGGTAAACTCTTTAATTCACATGCTTTGAACCTCAACAATTCCCTTGTGCCAACATATTCCTTCTGGGATTACTAGTTTAAGAGTTGGAAACATATATGGATACACAAGGGAGAATTTGGTTTGAAATCTAAAAGTATAGTGCTCATATTACAGAAGTACTTATCCAAAGAGCGTTGTTTTGCTAAAATTCACAAACACCAACCAGAACATCTCAGAAACAATTCAAGGGAGAAACTTTGGTCCACAATACCATATCTATTACTTATTTCCTTTCTTTTTTTTCCACGTGTTTCTTCCGTGGCTTTGAAAAGGTTCTTACAAGTACATGATGGGTGGATCAACATCTTTTAAAAACTTGTTCATAGCTGGAGACTGGATTGTAAACCGACATGGATCATGGTCACAGGTCATAGCTCTTGAACCATTACTTTTCTATTATCTTTAGCTCCTTAGTGCTTGTAGTATTTGTTGGTGAGTAGCAATTTATGTTTAACAGGAGAAATCATACGTAACGGGACTTGAAGCAGCCAACAGGGTGGTAGACTATCTTGGTAAAGGTACTTCTGCTAAGATAATTCCAGTTGAGGAAGACGAGCCTCACATTCAAGCTCTACGCACTCTAAACAGGAATGTTAAGGAGATAAGAGCCCTCTTACCGTGGTCTGATTATTTTCTTCAGTGATGTGTATGCCCTTGTATATTTCAATTATTCAATCAGAATTCCCACAGATATGTATTTAATGAGTAATGACTAGCAAGTTAGTGACTTAGTGTCTGAACAAAAAGCATTCAGGTGTTAGATGGGTAGCTCAAGAAATATTAGATTTAGCTATAGGAGAAAAAAAGAACCCAAAAATGAATTACAAAACATGAAGAATAAGAACCTATGCAAGAATATAACTATTGATTATTGTAATTGAGTTTGACACAATCTAAGTACAGGATGCACCTTGATAACAGAAACCACTTCTCCTCTACTGGTTAACCAACTAGGAACTATCCGACTAGCAAGTTGAACTAACCAATGCACTAATTCGAACTGTCATGTGTTTTACTTTGGGGTTGTCTGCACCTGAATAACTTCTTCTTTCTAAGAAAAACAGCAAATTTGACTGTGGTTGTGTAAAAGAGTTTAGAAACAGGAGGAGAAACAAAGAAGAATATTTGCCTCATATCTATTATTTTATAAGCAAACAGTTCTAATATGGAATTGAGAAGATATGCAGGTCTTTACCACATAGACGATAAAAATAAATACTATGTCAATCTAGTAAAGCAATTTGCACGAACAAAACACTGAATATTTGCTTTCCCGTTATATATAGAACTACTATACTGAGATAACATTAGGAACGAAGTTATACGGGGCAAGATGGGAGTGACCTCTGTAGTCGACAAGATGAGGGAAGTGAGGCTGAGATGGTTCGAGCATGTGAAGAGGAGGAGTGCAGATGCCCCAATAAGAAGGTACGAGAGGTTGGTAATGATAGGTCTAAGGAGGGGTAGGGTAGACCGAAGGATAATTGGGGAGAGTGATAAGACAGAACATGACACCTCTTCAGCTCACCAAGCATGGAAGTCGAGTATTAGGGTGGAAGGTTAATAGTGCTCGAGCGATTAAGAGAGCATGTTTCTAGTTTAGAGCACCTTATCTGTTCCCTCTTCTCCTTACCAGTATTATTATTGTTAGTCTATTATTATCTATTCTTCAAATTTGTTACTACTGCTTATTTTTTTGCTTGGTTTATCTTACTATTTCTACTATCAATACTTTTTTTCTTCAGTATTTTCATCATATCTTCTTCACTCTTGATTTTTCAAATCTGTTTTAAAAATGCTTTAGTTGAGCCAAGGGTTTATCATAAACAACTTCTCTACCTCACATAAGGCCGAGGATTAGAG
Organism: Nicotiana paniculata; assembly: GCA_005239505.1. Taxonomy (NCBI): domain Eukaryota; kingdom Viridiplantae; phylum Streptophyta; class Magnoliopsida; order Solanales; family Solanaceae; genus Nicotiana; species Nicotiana paniculata. Next base: position 22,792 of record MDKI01069228.1, read on the forward strand.
TGAAAGAGATAAGGTTTGCGTACACTTTATCCTTCCCAAACCCCACTTGAGGATCACGCTGGGCATATTGTTGTTGTTGTACTATACAACATATAAATTATGTTGGTCGTATTTTAAAATAAATTGAAATAACAGAAGAAGTTGAATCATGATTTGAAGTTGTTTTAAAACTTGATGAAGGAATGCACGTCACGTCCCAAATCTGGATGAGCACGGTGTGTGACTGGCACCTGAAGTCTTAAGCTTTCATCGAGTGAACTACTGATCTTAGTGTAGACAATAAATTACGTCAAGAAAATATTCGAGATCGAAAAATATTGCAACAATCGTAGTATTTTATTTCAAATAGTATGAGTGTTACAATCTCTATGAATCCTCTTATTCTTCTTTTCGATAGTAGATAAATCCAAGGGTCTTTGAGCTTGATATTGAATCTATATTTGTTGCCACGAACGGTGATCTTGAATTCAACTAGCACGAACTTTGATTTTAACCGCACTCCTTGAACGTTGATTTGTTCTTCGTTCTTGAGCTTGAACTTGATTGCTTGAAGCTTGAAACTTGTGGAGGAATTTGCAGGGTTTGATCCACGAGCTCTCTTGCATCTTGTTATAACTTTTGATGTCTTTTCTGAGTTATGAAGCCCCCTATTTATAGTTGTGGGAGGAAAGAGTTGTGATACGAACTAACTCTTTCCGACCAATCAGATTGAAGCGTGACAAGACCGCATTTGATTGGCCAGAACACGTCACTTGCCCATGTGGCGCGATTTCATTGATCTTTTAATTTGACTTTGTACGCCTTATCATTTTGACATGTGGCACGATCCTGTTGGCTCTTCCATTTGACTTGGCGTGCCACGTCATTTGACACGTGACACCAAACTGGGCCTCTAAGAAGATGGCGTCTTGGGCTTAATAAAGTGGGCTCATCACTTTTAGGCCCAATTACATTGGCCAACCCAATGGATTTGGACTTATTCACATATATTAGACCCATATAATTAATTCAATTATACTAGTCTATAATATTTATTTGAACTAATATATTTATAATATAGTCCAAACTATTTTATTGAATTTTAATTCAATAAAATTTAAATGCTTACAAATAACCCTTACTTCAAGACTTGTCAAGGTGTAGACTCGTCGAAACCGAATCAGGCGTTGAAGTATGAACTAATTTAGACATATTTCCCTTTGCTGGTAGCAAATGCTTCCATTTGCTTATTGAGGTGTACATGCATGTCCTTTTAACTATCATTTTCTTTGCAATTGAAATTGCATTGTAATTCATGCAAGTATCCGATCATATATGTATTTATTGATTATTGGGTTTTTCACCCTGTATTGGAGCATGCATTAATTCCAACCAAGAGAAACACATGAGTTACTTTCCTTGCAAACATATAGGAACTAGAGCCTACTTTTCCATGCACTTCGGATTAGTCATCCCACTAGAAGTCGCACTTGTGACCTTTACTTGGCACGGAAGAAATAAATTACTGCATGTGCCTAATAAATTTTCAGCAGCCGACTTTCATAATCTATAAAAGGCAGCATGCTCTTCTGTTGTTGAGCATCAATCCACATTATCTCCAAGCCACGAGAAGAAAAGTGCCGAGGTAACCTCTTTTTCTTTTCTTTTGCGTTTTCTTTGCTTGTTCTTTTCTTCTTTTTTTAGGTAAAATGAGATGGATATGTTTTTGCTTACTTAGGGTGTGAAGGGATGGGTACTCATCCTCGCCCGAATATCGAAGAGATTACTCTTGTGAATGGATGGATACTCATCCCCGCTCGAATATCGAAAAGATTACTCTCAGGGTGTGAAGGGATTGATACTCATCCTCGCCCGAATATCAAAGAGATTACTCTCAGGGTATGAAGGGATAGATATTCATCCCCGCCCGAAAATCATAGGCCATTTCATTTTGTTAAGACCATTGTACCCATTCTATCTTTCTTGATTTGGACATTGATGACTTTTTTTTTTCTTTGCAGCCCGAAGAGATGGTAAATTTCAGAGAATATACCCCATCTTCCTCCAAACTTAGATATCTCATAATCGAGACTGAAGATGGCATAGTACAAACCAAACTTTTGATTCACACCCCACAAGTTGGCCGGTATGCAGCCTCATGACCTTCCTTGAGGAACCTACTCCATGTAGAAAATTGGACTTTGGAGCACAAGTCCACTTCTAATCCATTGTCCAAGACGAAGTCTCTCCAAGCTCTAATCCATCGCCACGTAAGCATTGCTAACACCCTTCCCAATTTAGGGCGTCGCATAATTCAAGGAGAAATACGTTGGGGAGACACGGTAAAGATGGAGGCCGAGTACCCTCACATTCCAGGATATTGGGAATGGGCCAAGGATGTACTTGGTAGAAGCCAACAAACCTTAAGTACAACAAAGATTTATGATGCTGTTTATGCCTTGCTTTTCACTTAAAGCATTTTGTGAGGCTTGGTGCCCCAAGACGAATACACTTCTTACATCAGTTGGGGAGCTATCTATCTCCCTTTGAGACTCACATATTCTTGGAGGTTTTCCCATTGCAGGTTTTCCGTACCAAAAATTTGGTACATGAGAGAAAGGAACTCACATGTTTAGATGAAAAACAAATTTAGATTTATTCATTGATCTTGCGAGTATTTATTTGCTGCTTTCCATTATCTTAAGGAAGGTACGAGTGTTAACCAAAAGGTCTTTTTGAGCAAGTGGATAAATTTTTGGTGTAAGAAAGCTTTAATATATAAACCTTCCCCACTGCGGAAGGAAAATAAATCCGCGCGCCTAAAGTCGACACATAATCCTAACGGAGTTATCCCCGAGACAACTAGGCGGTCAAGTGATGAAGAAGTTGTATTTTTCAAGCTTATTGTGGGACCTGACAAGAAAGATAAAACATATCTAGCAGACTTCTTATCATGTTGGTTTTTTTTGTGTTTCCCTATAAGGTAGAGAACATCATTTGTCCGAGACTTTTAAGATGGTAGGCATGATGGAAAAGGGGAAGAAGATTAGCCTTGCGTTCCCAGTTTTGGCGAGTATCTATCATGGTTTGAATAAGATGTCGTGTTCTTCCCAACTTGATCAGGTAAAAATTTGTTTTCAGTCTATTATATTTACGGTTGGCTTGCCCATTACCTCAAAAACCCGTCACGTATTTTCTAAGGGTCCATATGTCCTTTTGATGGTGGCATACTCAGGAGAGGGCACTGCGAGGTACTTTGACAACAAAGATGCAAGCAAACACATCCACGATGGAGAGAATGTAGTTTGGAATGTTAATTAATTCTCTTCCTTATTATTATGTGATAATGAAGCCCCTCAACTTACATTTTAATTACCTCACTTTGAGGTTTGATAACTCATTCATTATCGAGCCATATAGTCCACATTGGTTTGGTCGTCAATTTAGGTTTTACCAAAACGTCCTCGATTTTTCGGAGAATGATATTCGTAGCGCCTCTCTAGATGAAGGACTCAAATTTTGGAGTATTTGCACACTGTAACGATCTATATCACGTGTGATTTTTCCCCCAACGGGAGATCCTGTGGAGAAGATTTTCTCCACCAATTATATGTCTTGGTGAGAGAAAGCACATGGGAAGTTTCTTGAGAATAATTTACAAGCTCTGGTAGATAATGTTGGGCCAAACTCTACTACTCTTTTAGGAGATAAAGATCAAGGTGCTGGAAAGACGCCCTCAAAAGTCAATGAACCACCTACTCCAATCCCAAAAAAGTAACACAACATAAGAAAAGGAAGCTGAAATCCTCAAAGGTAGCTTTGAAAGAGGTGGTGTGCACTTCAACATATATAAAGAAACACCCTCAAGTTCTTCCATTTAGCACGTGAGTTCCTCAAGATACAAGTCAAAGTACCAACGAAGATCAGCACCAGAAAAGGAAAAGGCCTAGCCTAGTAGAGATTGTAGTGGTTCCAAGTGTTAATAGTCCCTCAAGAACGCATACAACTTGTAACAAAGAGGTAGAATAAAATTACCTCACCTCTTTCCCTTTTTTTTAACAAATAGCTTCACTAAAAATTACTTTCTTTCTTTGCCTTTTCCTTGTGCAACTAAATGCCATTGGGCGTCTGATGGCACCCCCACATCGCAAGGCCTACGTCTAAAGTGAAGTCATCTTCAAAGGCATGATCTCTACCTCATGATAAATCTCATATATCTTAGGTTCAAGTCTCACTGAATTTAAAAAGTCGTGCCAGGTAATCTTCCTTCTTATACTTGTGTTGCCTTCTGATGCCTCTCTTTCCTTCCCTTTTTTTCAGGGTAGAGAGAGGATTTGGAGACCAACAAATTTGAAGGTTTAGCGAACATGAAGGCATAGAAAATCCCCGAACTTCAATGCAAATACATGGCAACCTCCTAAAAGACTATAATCATCCCATTGAAGATACCAATACACAATAGAGGCTTGCCCCCTTTAAATCAAATGGGATCCAAAGTTCAACCGAAGAATGGTGTTTCAACTTGATTTTTGAGTGTTGATTGGATGGATTACATTCCCTCATACTTTATTCGAACGACGATCGGGGCACTATGTATCTTTTGAACTCATGCAACTGAACTTAGAATGAAACTCTAAGATGCCTACGTCCTCGATGAAGAGGATTAAGTCATATCGTATTTCAAAATGGGTGAGTTTTTTTATGTCCTAACTTTTGCCTAGGCCGCCTCTTTCGAGGTTTTCAACCTAGAAGACTCTTTTTTTGGGTTGTACACAGTTTATACTCTTGCGGGCCATGAGTAACACGCAGTTTATGCTCTTGCGTTAAGGAGTGTTGCAACTTCAAGGTAATACTTCTTCAAAAACTTGCCATTTATAGGGCCGATTCTCATGCCATTTGCATGAACCAATTTGTAAGCCCCACTTGAATAAGCTTCTTGCACGACGTATGGCCTATCCCATTTTGAAGTGAACTTCCCTACAGGTTTATGAGAAGTAATAATGTGTCTTCGTATGGCAAATTCTTGATCTCCTACTTGAAAGGATCTTGGGCGAATTCTTTTATTGAAGGCACGAGACAATCGAGCTTGATAACATTCAAGACTCTATTGAGCTTCCAACCTCTTCTCATCAAGAGCCTCCAACTCTGCTAATCGAAGTCGAGCGTTTCTTCATCAGTTCTCTTATTGAATAGCTAATTGTAATGAAGGTATTTCATGCTCGAGTGGCAAGACGACTTCAACTCCATAATCTAGTGAATAAGGGGTCGCTTGTGTTGGCATGCGATGAGTTGTCTTATATGCCTACAAAGCTTCTTACATACGGTCATGCCAATCTCGTTTGGATTTGGAGACGAATTTCTTTAACAAGTTGCGTAGAGTCTTGTTGAATGCCTCAGCTAGACCATGGCAGCAACATCGTACATAGAAGAGTTACGTTGCTTGAAGCGAAAGAGATCACAAATCTTGTTCATCAACCTATTGTCGAATGGCTTGCCATTATCCGTTATTATGTAACAATGAATGCCAAAGCGATAAATTATGTTTACTCGGATGAGACTTGCAACATTTTCCTTCTTTACTTCCTTAAGAGCAACAACTTCAGCCATTTTGAGAATTAGTCAGTTGCAGCCAAGATGTATAAACGCCTACAAGAGGATTTTGGTAGTGGTCCAACAACATCCAGTCCCCAAATATCGAATGGCCATGATGCAACAGTCGGATGTAGCACTTCAGGAGGCTGATGAATAAAATTTGCATGGAACTAGAAAGCCTTGCATCTTCGATCCAAGCAATCTTTTACCGTTGTCGGCTAATAATACTTCATGCTTTTTATATGGAAGTGGAGCTTTGGTCCAGACTGATGCGATCCACATACCGCAGAATGTGCTTCTTGCAAAACTTGGAGTGTTTCATCTTCCCCTAAGTATCGCAAGAGTACTCCCTCGAATGATCTTCTCTATAGAGTTCTTTGTAGTAAAGAAAGCGAGGTGCACAATGGCGGATTTCAGTCCTTCTCCTCGAATTTTCTGGAAGTATCCAGTAGCTCAAGTACTCGATAATGGGTTGTCGCCATTCTTCCTTATCAGCTTTTGATATAGCGACAAGATGCTCGAGTTCATTCTCTTCACTTTCATCATCATTTGGCAGCGGTACTACCCATTTTTGGCAGATAGTAACTTGCGTTTAATCAGACAGCGCTAACAATGAAGCTATGGAAGCTAAAACATCTACCTTCTTGTTTTCTTTTCTAGGTACATGTTGAATAGTCACATCACCAACCCATCCCATTTTTTTGCATAATTATGATAAGGGTGTAATTCAGGTTTCTTGACCCGTAACTACCTAAAAGCTGATTGACCACTAATTGGGAGTCACCAAAGACTTGCAATTGCAACTATTTTATATCGACAACCATTTCAAGCCCAAGTATTAGTGTTTGATATTCAACAACATTGTTGGAGCATAGTTGTGTCAACGTAAAAGAATAGGGCAGAACCTCCCCTTGAGAAGTGACAAATACTACGCCAGCACCGGCTCCTCCGCGATGTGCAGCACTATCAAAGTACATCTCCACGGAGGTTGTACTTCAACGACCATTGTGCTTTTCGTTGGGTAGTTCATAAGTTAGTTCCCAGTCATCAAGTATCGGATGATCTGCCAAGAAGTATACCGATGGTTGTCCCTTTACAGCTTTTTGAGAAATGTACACAATCTCGAATTGTTGAAATTGGAGGTACCATATTGCTAGTCGATCTTTGAGGACTGGTTTTGACATTACAAACTTGATGGGATTTTCTTTAGAAACAAGACGAACAACATGAGCTTGAAAGTAGTGCTTCAACTTTTGAATTGAGAAGACTAGAGCCAAACATAACTTTTCAATTGGCGAATAATTCAGCTCGTTTGGTGTCGTCATCCTGCTCAAGTAGTAAAGAGAGTTTTCTTTCCCTCACTATTTTCTTGGGCCAACAGTTCTCCAACAAACCCTTCTTGCGCCTTAATGTATAGTATCAATGGCTTTCCAGGTATAGGGGCTGCTAAAACCGAAGGCTTCATCAAGTAGGATTTAATGTTCTCAAAGTCATTGCTACACGCTTGGTCCCACTTAAAAGGGACACCTTTCTTCATAAGGCGACTAAATGGTTGGCATCTCCCAGATAGATTCGGGATGAATCTCCTAAGATAAGCTAGCTTTCCTTGCAAACTTTTCAATCATGAATATCTCGAGGCTCAGGCATTTCAAAATTGCATCAACTATGGCTTGATAAATTTCGATCCCTCAGTACCGGACAATGAAACCAAGTAACTTTCCAGAAGTAACTCCAAAGGCACATTTCAATGGATTTATCTTAAGTTGGTACCTCAGGAGCAACTCAAATGCCATTCTCAAGTCTTTCAAGTGGTCGCTCCTCTTTCTTGATCTTACCACCAAGTCGTCACCATAGCATTCAACATTTTTGTGGAGAAGGTCATCAAAAATATTCTGCATAGCCCTTTGGTAAGTAGCACCAGCATTCTTCAATCCAAAAGGCATTACCTTGTAGCAATAAATTTGGGGTGCGAAATGCAGCAAGCTCTTCATCTTTTGGTGCCATGCGAATTTGGTTGTAACCTGATGAACTATCCATGAATGACATTGCCTCGTACCCAGTGGTAGCGTCAATCATAAGCTCTGGAATAGGAAGCGGGAATTCATCCTTAGGGCATGCATTGTTGAGATTCCTAAAGTCAACACACACTCGAATTTGACCATTCTTCTTTCTCACGGGAACAATACTTGAGACCCATGTTGGGTATTTGACTTCATGAATAAAGCCAACTTCAATGTTTGTTAACTTCACTTTCAATCAAGGGAACCAAGTCCAGCTAAAACGTCTTGGAGCTTGCTTAACAGGACGAGCGCCATTCTTGACTGCAGGGTGATGGACTACTATTTTAGTGTCCAAGCCAGGCATCTATGTAACTCCAAGCAAAGACGTCCTTAAACTCCTTGAGTAACTCAACATAAGTGTTTTCTTTATCGACTACTAATAAAGCACTTAGGTAAGTGGGCCTTGGTTCTTCATCTGTGCAAAGGTTAACTTCTTTTAAGGCATCAACTATTATCTTCACCCCTTCTTCAAGTTCAGGCGGAGCATCTCTTGCCTCTTCATCTTCTTGAGGGTCCCCATCAGTGAAAGATATGTGATAACATGGTGAAAGATCCTCCAATTTCTCGTCATCCTCCATTAGAGATGAAGTACTTTGCTCGTCTAATGTAGTAATATTATACGAAGAACCCACACTTTCTTCATCTTCATCAACGTTCATTAGTGTAGACCACAATGTATGGCTTTACATTCAGTACCTTATCACACAAAACCACGACTTTTATTTGTCGCCTCATCTTAGAAGGGACCAGACTTTGAAAATCCTTAGAGATCTTATAGATTCTAGGCGAAATGGGTATTCTTGTATTTCGATAATTTCTCTGGAAGTTGTTCCCTTATTTAATGGACCCAATCTCTCAAATACAGAAGTCCTCACAGTTGATTTTCCAAGTCGATCAAAGATAGAAGGTTTGTTAGAAGCGGCAGATTCATCTTCTACAGTGATATAGTTGTTGCTTGACCTTTTTATAGAAATGCGAACTAGCGAAGGTTGCTTGAGTCTCAGACCTTCACATGGAAGATTCATCCATTTACCATTTTGGGTTACTCTAACCCCAGTCAGATCCTAATATCATGTCCTTTTCTTAACCACACATATTAGCCCCCACTAGGGTATAACTGAGATTGGTGTGTCCAATTCTACATACATTTGTTACTATTGAAGGTAAGTCACAATGCTTATACTTTTCTACCGGAGTAAAAATACCGATAATCTTCATTAACTGGGTACCGAGTACCCTTCTCATCTTGCTCCTTTTACTTGTTGAAGCTTGTATCTATCTTCTGAATCTCTCATTGCCTTTCACCATAGAGGTGGATATATATTCTTGCCTTAAGGTTCCTTATCAAGAAGCTTACACGTAAGGTACACACATGTTCTGCTAAAGACCTCACATTTATCCATCATAGGAATGATGAAAACTCGAGTTCCTCTAACTCAACTCTTCCACAACTATATCTCTTACCAACCATCTTTCTGGATGTAGGTATCGTCGTATTATAAATAAGATAGAGTTTAGGAAATTGAGTTCTTACAACTGAGCTCTACCACACAATCTAGAGTAGGAAGAAAGAGTCACAGTCTTAAATTCCCTATAGCCTCCTGCTTATAAGTGTGGTGCACTACACACCCATAAACAAGACTCTAATAGACACGACTTGTAGACTCCCTAGAACATAATTGCTCTGATAACACTTTTGTCACGACCCAAAATGATGGGCCGCGACGGACACCCGGTACCTTACTCAACCGAGTACCAATATAACGTATCTTTTCGTATCATACTATCATAGATAACTGAGCCGAAGAGGCTGCTGTGAAATAGGTAGAATACAACATGTAATACCAACTTATACATAAGACATATGGGCCTCTAAGACCAAAATAATCACTCATACATTGAACATAGGCCGACAAGGACATACAATCTTTTACGTACATGACATCTGTCTACAAGCCTCTAAGGATGCATAATTGTCATAATGGTCGGTACAGAGCCCCGCCATACCAAGCAATACACATCTAAATCATACTGACCAAACAAGCAACTTCGGAGCAAATGGAGTGCACCAACATCTTCCGCTGAGCTGATCGCCTACTTGGAGGAATCTCGACCTATCTATCGAGACCTGCGGGCATGAAACGCAATGTCCCCAGGCAAAAGGGACATCAGTACAAATAATGTACCGACTATGTAAGGAATAAAAATCATTAAATAATAGACATGAGAGAAACATGGAGTAAAAGACTCGACATGTACGTATGCATAGCTCTGTGAATCATTTCATTTTTATAATGTCATGCATATGTGTATAAATGTCATACTGTGCATAGGTATATGCGTCTATAACATCATCAAGCCTCTGAGGGCATCCCATCATATCATTTCGGCCACTGTGGGCAAATCCTCAACGTATACCAGTTCAGGTGGTGGTGCGTATATAACGCCATAATATTTCTCATATCCCATATATATATATATATATACGTGTATATAAATCCATCTGATCATGGGTCAATGTGCATGTATAAATGCATATGAAATACGTTAATAAAATCTCTCGGTACGTCATAAGACCATTATGCCTCTGATTAATATCATGAAATAAACTTTTATCAACTTATGTATTTTTGAGACCCATGAACAGATGATAAAATAATATGAGACATGGGGAATTAGAAACATAAGCATCTCTAGTATTTCTATGAATAATGTCATTTATGGAAGTTGTGCATTTGCTCGTTTTGTTCGTGTCGTATAGACCATTCCAAAACGAAAGAAGGGATAGCTTTAACATACCTGAGCCGATTCTCTTGACGATCCCTCTAACACACGTCAATTGCGACAACACGTAACGGTGGACCGGAGTAGGGAAAAAATCGTATGATATTCTTGAAAAAGATTGTACTGTGTTTCCTTAGAATTGCATCTCACGCTGCTTTGGGAAAGAAAATTATTCTTGGAAAGGCAAGCTTAAATATCGCAAGCCTGTTTCTTACATGGCTCTTTACTCGACTGTGTCATTTCTTCTTAATTCTCTTTATGTATTTGAAGCTTTAAAGCTTAAAACCCTTAAATCTGAATTCTTATTACTATCAAATGGATCTTCAAAAATGGAAGTTGATGGATGCCATAAGGGGGTAATTGGGTATCAGATTCTTGATGTCTTCAATTTTCCAATGCGTTGAATTGTATTTCCAAGTAAGAAACCAACCAAGGCACTTATGTCCAATTCTCTAAATAAATGAGAACGTGTAATCAAGTTGTCTTTTGACTCATCACGGACATTTTTCCACTTTGGCTTGGCTTAATGCCATGTGGCAACCCCAAAAGAATATCCTTATCCACATAATCCTTCTTAATACCACAATTATCCCTATCATTATCAATTATCCCCATAATTAGAAATTATCTCAAATTACTTAAAATATTACTTACTTTTAACACACTTTATACACCTTACTATCATGGTTATGTGGTACCTTGTGTGGCACTTGTCCATGAATACGGGGTATTATACTTGGACCGTATTTTATCCCCAAATTGCCAAACTTTGACGAAATTCATTTTCTTTGATTTGGTTGCCCTCTTACCTTCACGAATTTACTCATCACTTGTTTGAAATAGCATATTGCTTCTCAAAATAATCTCATTCACGAACTTACATCGGTAAACTTACGACGAAACTTAAACGTACGATAATGTGGGATGTAACACTATCCAATTTCAATGAAATTGAATAAGACAATTAAATGAAAGAAAATATATGAATCTTATACGTTCCCCCAAGGACTTGTAGTATAAATCATAAGCTTCTAAGATTAGAATTTACAAATCTAGTAAGAAATAAATACATCATCTGTTCGAAATGTACATAAACAGATTTTATAAATCTAAAGCTGCCATGAAAAAGAGGCAGCTACAACCGGAGCGCAAGTACATCTTCAAATCCAACTCCCACCGATCACAACAACATCAACATCCAACATCTGCACGCAAGGTGCAAAACTGTAGTATGAGTACAACCGACCCATATACTCAATAAGTAACAAACCTAACATTAGGATGAAAGTGGCGACGAGCTGGGACAAGGGTCAGAGTCCAACTCCAATAACCAACAACAGTTCATAACCATATAGTAAAGATGGTGCAAGAAATAACTCAATAAAGAAATGCTCAGGTTGTATAATATTCCAGAAAATAAATGCTTCTTTTCAAGTATACAGTAAAACTCAAATCCTTTGCCGAAATCACCAAAATATGAGTAGGTTTGTAAAACTGTGATTTTTCCCAAAACTTTTCAACAATAATTAAGATGTTTCATTTTTCAGATAGCATGAGGAAAGTACATCTCTATGCCTACATGTCACTCTGCAGGTGAAATCATGAATGATGCAATGTCGTATAATATAAGGAAAAATGCATCTCTATGTATGTATGTCAAGCGTGCATGTCAAATGCAATGTATCTCAGAGATGACTCATGTACTCACACTCTCAGAGTATTCAATCTCACTGTCTCACACTTTTCACTCATCAGGTTCAATCATTAAGTACCGTATATGGCCAATCCAACCCAGGGAAGATCCAACCCGGAATATATACATCAGCTGATCATCAGTCACTCAATACTGGGTAGGGCCAATCTGAACCGTGGGGAAGATCCATCCCCAGGTATAAATGATTCGGACAAGATCCATGTCCAAGGAAGATTCATCCCTCAATATAATCAAATATGCTCACTTGGGGTGTGTGTAGACTCCGGAGGGGCTCCTTCAGCCCGAGCACCATAATAAGCTAGATCCAGGCATAAATCAATATAACATCCTGCGGCGTACAACCCGATCCCACAATATCACTCACAATCAGGCCTTCGGTCTCACTCAGTCATCAATCTCTCCAATCTCTCGGGCTCACAATGACATGAAACCAGCCCAAAAATGATGATATGATATGTCATTAAATAGAACTAGAGACTGAGATATGATATGTCATTAAATAGAACCAGAGACTGAGATATGATATGAAATGAATGAACATGACTAGGTATGAAATTGCAATTTAAACAAGTAATTCAATAGCAATATGACGTCGGTGGGACCTAACAAAATAAGCATGTAGCCTAGACATAGTTACAGATAAAATCAGGTAACTTCACAGTACCGCAGAGATAACGAAGTTACAATTCACACAGTGCACGCCCACACGCTCGTCACCTAGCATGTGCGTCACCTCAACAACAAACACATAACACGAAATTCGAGGTTTCATACCCTCAACACCAAGTTTAGAAGTGCTACTTACCTCGAACAAGCCAAATCCAATACGGACAAGCCAAATCCAATACGGACAAGCCAAACGGCGCTCCACAATGCCATCCCGCGCGTGCGGACCTCCGAACGCATTGAAACTAGCCAAAAGCAACCCAAATATATCAAATAAAGCCCAAGGAAACAAATCCAATTGATAAAGGTCAAATTTTTAATCAAAGCCCAAAAGCCCAACCTGGGACCACGCCTCGAACACCGATAAAACTCACAAAATCCGATAACCCATTCAATTACGAGTCCAACCATACTGGTTTCACTCAAATTTGACTCTGAATCGACGTTCAAAACTCAAAAATTCGCTTTATGAAGTTTTAGACAAAATCCCCCAATTTCTCTTTATAATTCATCAACCAATTGCCAAAAATGAAATTGATTCATGAAATAAAATCAAAACCAAGTGTAGAACACTTACCCCAATCCTTGTGATGAAATTTTCCTCCAAAATCGCCTAAATTCGAGTCCCACGTCTCACAATATGATAAAAGAATCCAAAAACTCGATGTATAGCTTCTGCCTAGCGATTTTCGCTTTTGTGAAACAAGGGACACTTCTGCGGCGTTGCTTTTGCGACACGAGCTCCGCTCCTACAGAAAACACTGGAAATCCACCCTTCCGCTTCTTCGCAGGTGCAAGTGCGACACAAGCTGCGCTCTTGCGCATCCCTGCTTCTGCGATCACGCCTACCGCTTCCACGTTACCGCAGATGCGGTCCACTTTCCCGCTTCTGTGGAAACCCTGCTCCAGCTTCACTTTGTTTTTGCGTTCACACTGCCGCTTTTGTGGCTCCGCACCTGCACCCATGGCTCCGCAAATGCGGTCACACCAGAACCTCTGCCAAACCAGCCTTAGCCAAAATTTCCAAAATGCTCCGAACCTCGTCCGGAACTCACCCGTGCCCCCTCGGGACCCTGTCCGAATATACCAACAAGTCCAATAACATAACACGTACATACTCGAGGCCTCAAATCACACATAACAACATCGAAATGACGAATCGCATCGCAAATCAAACTTAAATGAACCTTGAACTTTTAACTTCCAAAACTTGCGCCGAAACATATTAAATCAACCAGAATGAACCTAAATTTTGCACACAAATCCCAAATGACATAACGAAGCTATTGAAATTCCAGGAACTACAATCCGAACCCGATATCATCGAAGTCAACTCTCGGTCAAACTTATGAACTTTCCAAACCTTCGAATTTCCCACTTTCGCTAATTAGCGCCCAATCCTTCTAGAAATATCCAAATGTGAACACGGGCATACGTCTAAGTCCAAAATCACTACCTGGACCCAACGAAACCATCAATACTCCATTCCGGGGTCGAATTCCCAAAAATCAAACTTGGTCAACTCTTCCAACTTAAAGCTTAAATCATGAAATTCATTCTTCCAGATCGATTTGAATAACCTGAAAATTAAAACCGATGATTCACATAAGTCGTAGTACATCATACGGAGCTACTCATGCCCTCAAACTACCGATCAAAGTGCAAATGCTCAAAACGACCGGTCAGGTCGTTACATTAGGAGAATAATCGAAAGAGGTTTTACAAAAGACCAATCCACTACGTATTCTTGCATATCTTCACAGTGCTTAATTTGGTTCGTCTCGTGAGGTTAAGGCTTAATCGAGAAAGGAGTTTCTGCTGAACGTTTGAACCAATAATTGAGTGAATTTGAGAGACTCACTTGACCATTAGAAGTGAATTATCTAGAGTTAGATCCCGAATAATTATCTTGAACTTATCCTATTAAAACCATACCTTCTCCCACTGATAACCTTATTTGCTTATTCCTTGTCTCGATGGTGTCACGACCCAAATATCCCTCCATAAGATGTCGTGACATCGCCTAGTCTCTACGACTAGGTAAGCCTAACAATTTGCGAAATAAACAAAATGAAAGCAGAATTTAACAACTAACTTCAACAAATAACTATATAACTGATAAAACGCTGCTCGACATATACAAGAAAACCAAACACTCGAGTATAACAACATTTCACAAAACCCGGCAGTCACAAGTAACAAGCTTCTAGGAGATAACTAGGTGTCTTTTACATCAAAGTCTAAGGATAATATGGAAAGAAAAAAACATAGGAGGTAATAGAGGGGGACTCCGAGGTCTGTGGACGCGGCAGATGTACCTTGAAGTCTCCATAGCAGCAACAAGTACTCTCAGCTAATAGAGGGGCTGGTAAGAGGTACCTGGATCTGCACACAAAACATGTGCAGAAGAGTAGCATGAGTACACCATAACGGTACCTAGTAAGTGCCAAGCCTAACCTCGGTAGAGTAGTGACGAGGTCAGATCCGAGCCCTACTCGATATAATAATAAGACAGAAGATATAATAACATGAAGAAAGACTAAGCATTTAACAAAAAGAGTTTACGGAGAAATAACAACACATCACAATGAGATAAACAACATGGGCGCTCCCGAGATACTGTCTCGTAGTCCCAAAAGTAAGTACTCAACAGGGGATCTCCCGAGATACCGTCTCGTAGTACCAAAATTAAATATGCAAGGAGATCTCCCGAGGTATCGCCTTGTAGTCTCAAAAGTAAATGTGCAGGGGGATCTCCCGAGGTACCCCTCGTAGTCCCAAAAGTAAATATGCAGGGGGATCTCCGGAGGTACAACCTCGTAGTCCCAAAAGTAAACACACAGCTCGAATCGATGGAAAATAGCAATTAACAACAAGAATTCTATAGTTAAGGCTGATACAAATCAAGGAAAAACAGGAATTCAACTAAACATGCTGCACATATTTCAAATAAGCATTTAAGACGCGTAGACATGCGATATTAGACTAAACATGGTAACTACACATGCTGATATAACTTAATGAAGATGTAACAGGCCACTACTCAGAGAAAAACTAGATTTTACAAAAAAAATAGCCCGTGTACGCACTCGTCACCTCGCGTACATGGCGCTCACATATCACCGAAGTATCACATCAGTACCAAATTCTAAGGGGATTTCTCCCACACAAGATTAAGCAACCCACTTACCTCGAGCCAAGCTCAATCAATCAACAAGAACGCCTTTCCCTCGATTTTCTGACTCCGAATGGCCCAAATCTAGCCAAAAATAATTGCATACTATAAATACAATCTATAATAAACTAATCTAATTAATGAAATCAACACTTTAACAAGAATTTAGAAAATTTCCCCAAAATGTCGATTCGGGCCCACGTCTCGGAATCGGGTAAAAGTCACAAAATCCGAACACCTATTCAACCACGAGTTCACTCTTACCAAAATTACTCAAATCCGATATCAAAATCCCAATCAAAACTCAAAATTTTAGTTGAAGAACTTTCCAACTTTCCCCCCAATTTTTCAACTTAAATCCTTAATTAAATGATTAAATTAATGATAGATTAGTGGAATATAACCAAAACGAGTTAAGAATCATTACGCAATAGTTTCCTCTTAAAATCCCTCAAATTATCGCCTCAATCCGAGCTCCCAAATTCCCAAAATGAAAATGAGATCAAACCCTCGTAATTTCCCATTTTCTGCCAAGTGATCTCGCACTTGGGGACCCTCATTCGCACCTACGACGCCGCACCTGCGGAATTTCCATCACAGGTATGGAATCGACTTAAGACACCCCGGTCTGCTCTGCAATCATGTGGCCGCACCTGCGGACAATTGTCCGCTTCTAAAAAAACCTCACCCAGCTGAACCTTGGCTTCTGCGATCACTTCTCCGCAGGAGCGGCTCCACTTATGCGGTCACTTTGTCGCACCTGCGACCACTGGCTACCCAGACCAAGTCCACATCTACGAGTTCCCTTCCGCGCGTGCGTGTCCGCACCTGCTGTCAACCCACTGCAGGTGCGATGACACCAGAAGTTGAAAAATTTCAGCAGTACTCGCAAGTCCAAAATGAATCTGAAAATGATCCGAAACACACCCGAGGCCCCCCGGACCTCAACTAAATATACCCACAAGTCGTAAAACACCATACGAACTTAGTCGAGCTCTCAAATCATATCAAACAACAACAAAAACACGAATCACGCACCAATTCAAACTTAATGAACTTTTAAACTTCAAACTTCTACAACTGATGCCGAAACCCATCAAATCACGTCCGATTGACCTCAAATTTTACACACAAGTCATAATTGCCATTATGGAACTACTCCAACTTCTGGTATCGGGATCCAACCCCGATATCAAAAAGTCCACTTCCGTTCAAACTTCCCAAAAATTCAACTTTCGCTATTTCAAGCCTAACTCAGATACAAACCTCAAATTCACAATTTGGACACGCTCCTAAGTCCAAAATTATCCTACAGAGCTAACGGAACCAACGAAACTCCATTCCGGAGCAGCTTCACACAATTCCCACTACGGTTAAAAATCCTAAAACTTAAGCTTCTGTTTTAGGGATTAAGTGTCCCAAATCACCCCGAAACCAAAACAAAACCTCCTGGCAAGTCACATAAGCAGAAAAAGATACGGGGAAAGCAATAATTAGAGGATCGGGGCTAATACTCTCAAAATGACCGGCCAGGTCGTTACAGATGGTCACTAGTCAATATCTTTAGATTCTTAGCTAATTTTAATTATTAATCATATGTCTCAACTATTGATCCACCTGGATAACAATCAAGCTAGAAAATACGATAATATTGTTTAAATCCAATCTATGTAGATACGATATTATACTATACCATCTTGATTAGCGAGCATAATTTAAGTGTGTGTTTTGCGTTCGTCATAAAATACTAAGTAAGTAAATTTTAATGTGCAACAAATACATGTATAAATAAGAAGTATTAGATATTATTTATAACTAAATACATTACGTATTTTTTAAATAAAAGTATTAGATAATTATAAGTTGATAACTAATATCAAAAAGAATAATTGGTATATAGACTATCTTTTAAATAACTAATATCTTAACTTAATTTTTTTTTAATTATTACTTTAATTTTTTACCAACTCATATGAATACAATATTAATAAAATTTTATGAGTTTAGAATTTTTTTAAATAATTATTTATACTATAAAAAAAATAAAGCTAGTAAAATATGAAATTGTGTTTTGCAACTACAAAAATAAGAAAAAATAAAAAGAAAGAAGCAAAATATTGGAAGTTGCAAAATTATATGAAACATAATTAACATGTTGGAAGGTTGAAAAATCAGAATAAGAAAAATAAAAGAGAAATAGTGTAATTGAATTTTTTTTTAAAAAAAATAGAAAAGTTACATTAGCTTGTTATTACACGGTATAATTAACACTAATTTTTACCTCATCATGAGAATTGAAAAGTGTAGTTATGCCTCTTCAATTACACCAACTTTCATACTAACCAAGTAAGTATTCGGCCAACAAATATGATAAATTATATAATTTCACGCAAATGCACACTAATATAATTCTTAAATTAAGTGGCTTTCCAAACATGTTGTAAGTGATTTCTTCATTATTGGAAAATGTTGGCCAATACCTCCTATGTTTCCTATCATTGCGCGAATTTCTCTATTTAGGTTACAAAATCAGGAAACTTTCGCTCAAGTTTGATGTTGTTATTTTATCAATGTTGACTTAAGATTCACCATCAATGTTAATTTGGTCAAAGGATTAAGTTTCTCTCTCTCACTCACTCTTTTTAAACCACTGATCAAAAGTGGAACTTGGCAAGCTTTTCAATATCATGGATTCATGATGATATACCACCTAAGGAGGAAGGAGGAAACATTTGTTTCAATATAGGTGAACATATATTTTATTTAAACATCTCAAGTAGGTCTTACTCCGATTAAACACCTATAAGATCATTTATCAAAACATATATCCTGCCGATATGGTTGATAGTATAAGTTGTATATGTAGAATGTTCACGTTTATTGTCCTTTACTAATGTCCTGGGAGTATTTTCGATGCATAAATATATCTTCATACACATTTACATCTCTTAATTACTCTGTTTTCACTTAGAAAACCTACTAATTGTGGTTCATTTTTTGGCAAACTACAACTAGAAATATCTATCCAAAGAGCGTTTTATATGGTGCAACTCGCGTTATCAACCATGTCAGTGAAATATGACTGAGTGGTACACTTTGGACTTACTATATGTGTTCAACTGAAACAAGTCTTACCTAAGGTGTTTAAATCGTTGCAACTTTAAATATCCCCGACGTATGTATTTAGCCTTTCAATATGTTTCATGTTAATTATTTTTCATAATAATCTTTTATGGTGTCACTCGAAATAAACAATGAAGCAATGAAATTTTTGGACATATTTTTCATTATATTGGGTGAAGTCGGAGTGTAGGGCTGCTTATGCAATCTCTCTAGTTTATCAAGCCTCCATGTCAAGCACTTACAAGTTACAACTCTTGTATGACTACAATACAATCAACAAGATCCTTATCGTAAGAAGTTTTTAGAAGATGAAGAATTAAATCATAGTTATTTCATCCCAAACACATATAATATTAATTGCTTACGATTTAATCAAAACTTTATGCTTAGAGGACAGACTCTACCAAGAAGTCAAGTGTATACGGCCGAATTCCGATTTCGAGGTCTCTGTTGCGCTGAGCCCGAGCTCGAAGAATTCGAAGTAAATTTCGAATCGATCCCGGAACATACACTTCGAGAAAGCACATCGAGGACCTGTTACAACCTACCTCGAGGCAGCGCCAAATTGATGACAATCAAGGAAAATTCCCAAGGACACGTGGTTATGACGGATAGAATTTGTAAGAAATAGTACAATTCCGTACTAAATCGTTATACAACTGTATAAATTGTATTCTTTGTCATAATTAGAAATGTACCATATTAGGGTTTTCCCCTCCTATATAAAGGGGATCCCAATCATTTGTAAAGCACAACTTTTTCACTGCAATAGAACATCCCACTTATCTTTTATCGTTTAACGTGCTCAACATTCTTTCTCAGTTTTATTGTTCTTCATTCATTGATCTTAATTCACTGATATCGGCTGACCTCGAGACCCTCGAGACCATCGAACTCGTGGCCCCCAACCCTTTAACAATATTGGTTTGGTTATCATTAATCCTTACTTACGCTTATCATTTCTTGATTATTTACTAGTATTGAGATAAATCACATATCTTTAGAACCATAAATCAAACATAATTGTTAATACCATTTTCGAGGCAAACAGTTTAGCGCCCACCGTGGGGCTAAATATAATAGTGATTATTTTGGTGCTAGTTTTCTGATAACACAATTTATTCTTCACACTTTTTCTTATCCAAAGATTCTTTGATTTCAGGTAAAAATATGTCTAACTCAGCAAACGCACCTGTAAACGACGGTCTTGGTTTCCATGGAGAAAACAGTGCAACGACTCCAAGGGCCGGCGTGCCACCTCTAATCCCTGGGGCAGCACCAGCATTAAACCCGGTTGATGTAGGTTCACATATTGCTTTGCATGTCGATTTGGGTACTGATATTGAAGGAAGTGTACGCGGAGGGAACCAATCTGACGCGGAAGGGACACATGCTCGAGAAGAGAGAGAAGTAAGTCTACAAGTAATCTTTGAAATGTTGCAAGCACAACAGGTTGCTATCGCCCAATTGAAGAGTCAACAAAAGAATTCGAGCACAACAGGACCTGAAATAGCTCCACGAGTTGAGCCAACGCCAGAAAGATCGAGCAATAATGGGTCAGGAACCGACCCCACCATCATGAGGATGCTCGAAGAACTCACTAAAAGGTTTGAGTCGGGAGAAAAGAAGATAGAGGATAACGACAAGAAAGTAGAAACCTACAACTCGAGAGTCGACCGGAGCCCTGGGGCACGCCCGATTTTGAAGGGAGTGGATTCAAAGTTTGTGCAGAAGCCATTCCTACCAAGTGCGGCTCCGAAACCCATTCCAAAGAAGTTCAGGATGCCCGACATCCCAAAATACAATGGGACCACAAATCCCAATGAGCATATTACCATGTATACTTGTGGTATAAAAGGAAATGATTTAAAGGACGACGAGATCGAGTTTGTCCTGTTGAAGAAATTTGGAGAAACCTTATCCTAAGGGGCTATGATGTGGTATCATAACCTATCCCCGAACTCAATAAATTTGTTTGCCATGTTGGCAGACTAATTTGTAAAGGCACATGCTAGTGCCATAAAAGCTGCTACAAGGAAGTCCGATGTGTTCAAAATCAAACAAAGAGATAACGAGATGCTAAGGGAGTTCGTATCCCATTTCCAAATGGAGCGAATGGAATTACTGTTGGTCTCCGATTACCGGCAGTGCAAGATTTCACTCAGGGCTTGAATGAACGAAGCTCGATAGCTTCGAAACAGCTGAAGCAAAATTTGATCGAGTATCCCGCTGTAACTTGGGCGGATGTGCACAATAGGTATCAATCGAAAATTAGGATCGAGGACAACCAATTGGGATCCCCCTCTATCTCAGTATATCCAAGCAGGTTATTAGCAAAAGAATAAAGGAACGCAGAAAGGGAGCCGAGATTGAACAAGGAAAGATATCAACCCTATGTCGAAGACCGAAGAAACGCTTTGAGACGTAATATACCTCGAAATGATCGAAAGGCAGATCAAGCCCAAATTTCCCGAGGACTCATGAGCAAAATCGGGTTCGACAGGCATATGGAGCCGTTGGAGGCACCCCGATTGTCAGAGTACAATTTCAACATCGATGCCTCAGACATCATATCAGCCATAGGTAAGATCAGAGATACCAGGTGGCCCAAGCCCATGCAATAAAATCCTTCCCAGAGGAACGCCAACTTAATGTGCAAATACCATGGCACTCACGGTCATACTGAGGATTGCAGACAGCTTCGAGAGGAAGTAGACTGATTGTTCAACGAAGGGTACCTTCGAGAGTTCCTCATCGACCGGGCCAAGAACCATTTTCGAGAAAGAGATGCAAATAGAAAGAATGAACAGGAGGAGCCGCAACATGTCATTCATATGATCATCGGAGGAATTGACGTCCCACATGGACCCATATTCAAACGAACAAAAGTATCCATCACAAGGGAGAAGTGATCTCGGGACTACATTCCCGAGGACACCCTCACATTCAGCGAGGAAGACATCGAGGCCTTATCTTAGCCTCATAACGATGCACCGGTAATTTCTTTCCTTTTAAATAAAATTCAAGTTAAACGTGTCCTCATGGATCCAGGTAGTTCGGCCAATATAATCAGGTCGAAGGTCGTGGAGCAGCTCGGGCTGCTCGACCAAATCATACCCGCCTCTCGAGTCCTGAAGGGGTTCAACATGGCGAATGAAACAACAAAGGGGGAAATCATCCTCCCAGTCAACGTGGCCAGGACAATACAAGACACCAAGTTTCATGTCATCGAAGGTGACATGAGGTACAACACCCTGCTTGGAAGACCATGGATACATAGCATGAGGGAGGTACCATCAACTCTTCATCAAATGATGAAGTTTCCAACAAAAGATGGCATGAAAATGGTGTATGGAGAGCAGCATGCAACCAAAGAAATGTTCGTAGTGCATGACTTGGCACCAGTATCGGCCCCATCCACCTCAGAAAATTCAAAGGACAAACAGGTAGCCAAATATCAATTACAGCCCGTGCCCTCGGTTGAGCCCGAGGGAAGAGAGCCCGAAAAGCAGGTGATCGAGGATGAATAAGATTTCCTTGCCCCTCGAGCCTTCATTGCCCTCGAGGAATCAGATGCAACGAAGTCCACTATTGAAGAACTCGAGCAGGCAGTATTTGATCGAGCATCTTCTAGAATGAAAGGTATACCTGGGAACGGGACTAACCCCCGGACTCAGGAAAAAAATTATTCAATTTCTTATTGATAACATTGATTGCTTCACTTGGTCCCATTTAGATATGGCTGGGGTCCTACCGGAGGTAACCACCCATCGACTAAGTGTCGATCCCGGGTTCAAACCGGTGAAGCAAAAAAGGAGGCCTCAATCCGAGGTAAAACATACATTCATCAAAGATGAGGTGACTAAGCTTCTTAAAATAGGATCTATTAGGGAGGTAAAATACCACGAATGTATAGCTAACGTAGTAGTAGTCCCTAAAAAGGGAAATAAACTGAGAACGTGTGTAGATTACAAAGATTTAAACAAAGCATGCCCAAAAGAGTTCTTCTCACTGCCGAACATCGACCGTCTCGATGCTACAGCTGGCAACGAGATCCTTACTTTTCTCGATGCCTACTCCGGGTATAATCAAATTCAAATGAACCCGGAGGACCAGGAAAAGACTTTATTTATTACGAAGTACGGCACATATTGCTATAATGTAATGCCCTTCGGGCTAAAAAATGCAGGAGCTACATACCAACGCCTAGTTAACAAGATGTTCCAACATCAAATAGGCAAGTCTATGGAAGTTTACACTGATGAAATGTTAGTTAAGTCCTTGCACGCAGAGTACCATTTGACTCATTTGCAGGCAACGTTCGATATTCTGAGAAGATACAACATGAAGCTCAACCCCGAGAAATGCGCTTTTGGAGTCGGCTCGGGCAATTTTTTGGTCTTCATGGTGTCAAACAGGGGGATCGAGATCAACCCCGATAAAATCAAAGCCATCGAGGAGATCACTGTGGTAAACAATGTAAAATTAGTACAACAACTGACCGGACGGATAGCAGTCTTAAGCCGATTCATCTCGAGGTCATTGGATCGAAGTCATCACTTTTTCTCCCTTCTCAAGAAGAAAAATGACTTCGAGTGGACCCCGGAATGCCAACAGGCCTTGGAAGAATTAAAACGGTATCTCTCGAACCCACTTTTGCTCCATACCCCGAAGGAGGATGAAACACTATACTTGTATCTGGCCGTGTCCGAAGTTGCGGTAAGCGGCGTGTTGGTTCGAGAAAAACAAGGTACGCAATTCCCTGTTTATTACATAAGTCGAACCTTGGGAGATGCTGAAACCAGGTATCAACACTTAGAAAAATTAGCTCTTGCATTAGTAAGTGCATCTAGGAAGTTGAAACCATACTTTCAATGTCATCCTATGTGTGTGCTAACTACATATCCACTTCGAAACATCTTGCATAAGCTCGAATTGTCGGGCCGATTGGCCAAATGGGCCATCAAACTTGGAGGGTACAATATCAAATATCGACCTCGAACTGCTATCAAGTCTTAAATTTTGGCAGACTTCGTGACCGATTTTGCGCCTACCCTCGTGGCCGAAGTAGCGAAAGAACTCTTGTTAAAAACAAGCACATTATTAGGGGTATGGACCCTCTTCACTGACGGTGCCTCGAATGTGAAAGGGTCCGGGCTCGGTATAGTTCTAAAAACGCCTACGGGCGGCGTCATTAGACAATCTATAAAAACTTCGAAGTTGACTAACAATGAAGACGAGTATGAGGCCATGATTGCAGGTCTCGAACTAGCCAAGGGCCTAGGAACAGATGTCATTGAGGCAAAATGTGACTCTCTTTTGGTTGTAAACCAAGTGAATGAGAGCTTCGAGGTTCGACGAGGTAGGATGCAAAGATACTTAGACAAGCTTCAAGTGACATTGAATCGCTTCAAAGAGTGGACCCTGGTTCACATACCTCGAGAACAGAACAGTGAGGCCGATGCACTCGCGAACTTGGGTTCGTCCATTGAAGAAGATGACATAGTCCCGGGGACTGCCGTACAACTATCAAAGTCGGTGATAGAAGAAGGCCATGCAGAGATCAACTCAACAAGCCTAACGTGGGATTGGTGAAACAAGTACATCAACTACTTGAAACATGGGAAACTCCCCACGGATCCAAAAGAATCAATGGCCCTTCGAGCCAAAGCAGCTCGATTTTCACTCGATGAGAATGGAACATTATATAGGAGGACCTTCGACGGGCCACTAGCAGTATGCTTGGGACCAAGGGACACCGACTATGTGCTACGAGAAATCCACGAAGGCACTTGTGGCAACCATTCCGGTGCCGACTCCTTAGTTCAAAAGGTAATAAGAGCAAGGTATTACTGGGATAACATGGAAAAGGACACCAAGGAGTTCGTTCGAAGATGTGACAAATGCCAAAGATTAGCACCGATGATTCATCAACCCGGTGAACAACTACACTCAGTCTTATCCCCGTGGCCGTTCATGAAATGGGGGATGGACATCGTCGGCCCCCTACCAACGGCACAAGGTAAAGCTAGATTTATCTTGTTTATGACTGACTACTTCTCGAAATGGGTAGAAGCGCATGCCTTCGAGAAAATAAGAGAAAAAGAAGTCGTTGACTTCATATGGGATCACATCATATGCCGATTTGTAATCCCCTTCGAGATTACATGTGATAATGGGAAGCAGTTCATCGGCAACAAGGTAACAAAATTCCTCGAGGATCATAAAATTAAAAGGATCCTATCAACGCCTTACCACCCAAGTGAAAATGGTCAAGCCGAGTCCACAAACAAAACTATCATTCAAAATTTAAAGAAGAGGTTAGAGAATGCGAAGGGGAAGTGGAGAGAAGTGCTGCCCGAAGTACTATGGGCATATCGAACAACTTCGAAGTCGAGCACATGGGAGACCCCGTTCTCTTTGGTATATGGGTCCGAGGCATTGATACCAGTCGAAGTAGGGGAACCGAGTGTCAAATTTCAGCATGCCACCGAGGACTCAAACAACAAGGCCATGAATACGCCCTCGAGCTATTAGATGAAAAGCGCGATGCCACACTAGTTCGAATGGACGCTCAAAAACAAAGGATCGAAAGGTACTACAACAGAAAAATGAACCTGCGCTACTTCGGAGTCGGGGACTTATTTCTAAGGAAAGTCACCATCAACACTCGAAACCTGAACGAAGGGAAGCTAGGCCCTAGTTGGGAAGAATCGTACCGTGTCCTCGAAGTAGTAGGCAAAGAGTCCTACAAACTTAGCACCATGGAAGGCGAGCAACTGCCAAGAAATTGGAACATATCAATGCTCAAACGCTATTATTGCTAAGGTATAACCTTCTCCCTTTTCGTTTATGTTTCATACTAACTCGTTGCAGGTGTTCGATTGAAAGGAATCGAAGCACCCTTCAGCTCGAAGATTTTGGGTTTTAAAGCATGCATTGCACTTTTTTCCCCTTAGATCGGGTTTTATCCCAAATGGGTTTTACCGGCAAGGTTTTTAACGAGGAAACATCTATATGCTACCTAAGGAAAGCTCAACAAGTATTCAAGACTTCTTTTTCAATCAACCTCGAATACTGGGGGGCATCACCCTCGGAGGTTACCTTTTCAAAGAAAATAAGTTACGCCAAAGAGGGCCTCGATAGGAGAATGTTGTAATGGACCAAACGGTCAAATGAACCGTGCCCATGTAGAATAGTCAAGCCCCCGAGGGCAAAAACATGTACGCATTATTTGAAGAAGCATACTTATTTATCAAAACACTTTGTGCCTCAAAGAAGTTTAGTGTTTTCACATGAAATGGCTCAAGGGCCAAATACTCCCGAACACTCGGGGACTATCTTCGACAGTCAACCTATCGAGTCATCAAAAAACTCGAGCTCATAAGACCTCAATGTGGCAAACTTAAGCATATAAGACCTCAATGAGGCATACTCAAACTTATAAGACCTCAATGAGGCATATCCGAACTTATAAGGCCTTAAAAAAGGCATACCCTGATATTAAGGCCAAGGCTATATATTCGAACTTGTAAGACCCCTAAAAAGGCATACCCTCGATATTAAGGCCGAGGTCATCTCACCCGGGGACTAAAGGCTACGGCCAAATATAAATACTACGGTCAGATAAAAGTATATGGCCGAAATAACGCGGCTTGGAGACGTCCGACTTCCGCCATAAAACTAAAGCGCTTCAAATACTTTGAAATAACCGGTTAAATCAGGTTACCCTCGGCATAAGCAAAGGGGATTTGATAATATCAGATCCGAACAATGTAAAAGCTTCGATCAAATCAGCCTTCGAGAGAACCTCACAAGGTACTCAACTGTCGTCGCACATCAACTTGTAGTCGAGGTTCCTATCAATCGAACCGTCAAAAATTTAGATGGATATAAAAATATGCCAAGGCATAACAAAATCTTTAAAAGTCTTTAGCCAGAATGGGGGAAAATTGTAGCTATTTTAGAGGTCAAATTGTTCCAATCTAAATAGAGCCTAAGGGCCGAAATGCAAGAGCCTAAGGGCCAACCTAAAGAGCCAAGGGCCAACTTAAAAAGAGCCTAAGGGCCGATTTGTAAGAGCCTAAGGGACGAATTGAAAAGAGCCTCAGGGCCGATGTCTTAAATCCTAAGGGTCGATACCTAAAGAACTTAAAGGCCAAAGCACATTGTGCTCGAGACCTCACCTAAGTTCGGACACGAATGTCCCGAGCTAAATCTTAGCTCGGAGATCAAACCCTAAGTGGTCACTTATTGTCGGTCATTGATCAAAGAACAAAAACCTAAGGGTTTTATATCCTAAGTCTAACACATCGTACTGATCATCGACAAGCGTCAAATTTCAAAAACAAAGGCAAGAGGGAAATTAACTCAAAGACAGAACAAAGATTTCTTTATACCAAGATAATGGTACAAAAGTACCTTTACAATACTCCCACATGGAGCCCTTTACAAAAATCAAAGAAGACCTAGTATACCGTTAGGGACTTTGTCTTTTCCCCTTCGGGGATTTTGTCTCCATCAACCCCCTTGGGACCAGACTCCCTGTCAGTCTCTTCTTCATCATCTTCAGCATCGGCTTCATCATCGGAAGAAAGGAGGAACTTGGCACCAATCTCGTCTACCCTGGCATTCTCTATCTCCTTGGAAAGATCGAAGCCCTTGGCGTGAATCTCCTCGAGGTTTTCCCTCCGGGATCTGCATCAGACATAGTCATTGCTTCTCTTCTCTCGATCGGAGGCCCCCCTCAACTCCATTTGAGCATCAGTAGCATCTTTCAAATAGATGTATACCATTTTGTGGGCTTTGGCTTGTATCTCCTGGGCTTCGGCCCGGGCTTCCACGACCTCAGCCTTCGCCTTCATAAGACCAGCCTCGAGTTCGGTTATCTTGCCCGCCTGAACTGAATTGCTCTCTCGAGCGTTACGAAGTTGAATTTCGAGAGCGGACACTTTTGCCAATGCATCTTTTTTGGCCACAACGAGGACGTCCATCTGTGCCTTCCATTCATTGCATTCGGAGTTGACTTGGGCGACCTCGCCCCGAAGGCGTTCCAGCATCTCTACCTTCTGCTGCAACTGAGTCATTAAAGTGTTAGCCTCCAAAGACGGGAGAAGGAGCCCGTATTTTTTCAAAAAAAAAGTTGCTCGCTTCTCAAGCTTGTCCGCATACATACGAGCTCTGTCAAATTCAGATCGAAGATGCCTCAACTCCCTTTCTTTCTTGTCACATAAAAGCTTGAGATACTTATCCTCATTCGAAGACCTACGCAACTTGGCCTCGCAACATCACATCGCAATCTTAAACTTGTCAAAGGCCTGCAAAAAGGAAAGTCCGATTAGATCAAAGAGGAAAGTATGGAACTAGAAAGGTTGTGGAGCTATTAGATACTTACAATTGAGAAAAGCCGTTGATCCTCCTCGAAGATCGAGTTTGCATCTACTGGTTCGGCCTCATCGACCCTGTCACACCTCCTTTTTTTATACGCCCCAAAGGGGGTATGGGAGTTTTTCCACTTAAAGTGA
>MDKI01185000.1:0-86372 GCA_005239505.1 Nicotiana paniculata
AGTCTTGCGGATCGGTGCGGAGACGTCCGTACTTATCTTCGAGAGGCTATAGGATGTTAGGAAGCTACTCTTTATTCATCTCCTATAGTGCAGTTGATGGTATACTAAGTTTCTTCCTTTTATTCTCTCACAGATGGTGAGGACGCGTATGGCAGGCGTTCAAGACGCAGTAGGAGCTGCTCCCCCTATTGCTAGAGCCGAGGTAGAGGCACGAGGAGGGCACCGGCCTGAGGTAGGGGATGAGGGCATCCGAGAGCTGCCCTAGTAGAACCACAAGCGGATCCAGTGCATGATCCCATCATTGAGGAGCAGGACGAGGTGCCTGTCGTAGATCCAGCCCCGATAGATTTTATGACAGCACCAGGCTTTCAGTAGGTCATGGGCCGTATGATGCGTTTCATGGACACTATCACTCATGCTAGTTTATTTCCAGCGGACCCAGCCATATATCAGGCAGGAGGGGGAGCACAAACCCCTACTACTCAGGCTCCTGGGCACGCAGCTGCAGTATATCAGACCCCGGGTACACTACCCGTTGACGGAGCCCAGCCAGTAGAAGCAACTACGCCTGATCCTAGACCAGCTGCGACTGGAAAGCCGCAGAAGCTTTTAGACAAGTGGACTAGGCTTCACCCTCTCGTATTTGAGGGTGAATGACATGAGGATACCCAGGACATTATTCATAGGTGCAGGGATAGACTGAACAACATGAGCATATTGGAGTCTCATAAGGTGGATTTCACTACCTTTCAGTTGGAGGGTTGCGCAAGGAGGTGGTGGAAGGATT
Organism: Nicotiana paniculata; assembly: GCA_005239505.1. Taxonomy (NCBI): domain Eukaryota; kingdom Viridiplantae; phylum Streptophyta; class Magnoliopsida; order Solanales; family Solanaceae; genus Nicotiana; species Nicotiana paniculata. The sequence goes on from MDKI01185000.1 coordinate 788, forward strand.
ATCTTCTTGGCATACCTGAAGATTCTCTTCCTATGACTTGGGGCCAGTTCACGTGCCTATTCCTGGACATGTATATTCCACCCTACTAGAGGGAAGAGTTATGGTGTCCGATTGAGTGGTTCGAGCATGGCCAAATGTCAGTGACCGAGTATGAGGCGAGATTTTCTGAGTTGTCTCGCCATGTACGATGATACTTCCTACTCAAGTAGAGCGAGTGCGGAGGTTTGTCGCGTGGTTGCACTCTATTATTCAGGCTATCATGGCTCGGGAGGTAGAGATTGCTCGTAGGATCGAGGGTTACCGTCAGAGGGGTAGGCAGCAGATGCAGCGGGACAAGAGGTTCCGTTTCTTGAAGAGTTCAGAGGTGCCCCAGCTGGGGGTAGAGGTCACTTTGGGAGGCGTCAGCCCAGCAGGCCCCCATATCCAGCACCATCACCCCTCGAGGTATTCCAACGCGGCCCTATTTCAGTGCTATGCCAAAGGGTTCTTACCGACCGCCGGCTATTCAGAGTTCTCCTAGTGGGTACTCCGGTCATCAGGGATCTTCCAATGCCTAATTCAGTGCCATGCCAGAGAGTTCATACCACCCACTAGCTATTCAGGGTTCTTCCGGTGTGTATTCAGGTCATCAGGGTCAAAACTTGAGGCAGCAGTCCACCGCTCTGAGAGGTTGCTATGAGTGCGGGGATCCTAGTCACATGAAGAGACACTGCCCTAGGCTTCGGGGCAAGGCAATGCATCAGGGTCAGTAGCCGATGATTTCATCTCCAACAGCCACACCAGCCGTTCGGCCGCCTAGAGGTAGAGGTCAGGTGGGTAGGAGTCGTCCTATAGGTGGGGGTCAGGAAGGCGGGGGCCAGACATGTGGCCTCAGATGCCGTGATCACAGGTATTATTTCTGTTTGCAGTAGGGATACTTAGGTATTATTTCATCAAGGGTATACCTATTCATATGTATCATCTCTGTTTGCACATTTCTTGGATATTACTCGTGAGTCTTTGGGTGCTTCCGTTTATGTGTCCACTCCTGTGGGAGAATCTAAGGTTGTGGATCGGATCTATTTGTCCTGTGTGGTCACATTTTGTGGTTACAAGACTAGAGTGGACCTTCTGTTACTTGATATGACCAACTTTGAGGTTATCCTGGGCATGGCTGGTGATTTCCATATCACGCCATCCTTGATTGTCATGCCAATATTGTTACCTTAGCTATGCCAAAGCTTCCGAGGTTGGAGTGTAAAAGATCATCTTTCAGTACATCTAGTCGGGTTATATCTTTCATTAAGTCTTGACACATGGTCGAGAAGGGTTTCTTGGCTTATCTATCCTCTTATCGGGATACTACTGCAGAGACTCCGACGACTGATTGTGTGCTAGTAGTTCGAGAGTTCGCCGATGTGTTTCCTTCTGACCTCCGGGCATGCTGCCAGATCGTGATATTGATTTCTTCATTGAGTTGGCTCCAGGCACTCAGCCTATATCTATCCCACTGTACCATATGGATCCGAAATAATTGAAGGAGTTGAAGGAACAACTTGAGAAATTGTTCGCAAAGGGGTTCATCAGGACGAGTTTATCACCTTGGGGTGCACTAGTATTATTTGTGAAGAAGAAGGATGTGACTATGCGGATGTGCATTGATTACCGCTAGTTGAATAAAGTCACCATCAAGAACAAGTACCCATTTCCGTGCATTCATGATTTGTTTGACCAGTTGCAGGGTGCTAGAGTGTTCTTTAAGATCGACTTGAGATTGGGGTACCGTCAGTTGAAGATTGGGGACTTAGATGTTCCGAAGACTTGCTTCTGTACTAGATATGGCCATTATGAGTTTCTAGTGATGTCCTTCGGCTTGACTAATGCTCCAGCGACATTTATGGATTTGATGAACAGGGTGTTCAGGACTTATATTGATTCGTTCGTCATTCTCTTTATTAATGACATCTTGATTTTCTCACGCAACCTGGGGCGCACGAGCAACATTTGAGAGTACTGCTCCAGACCTTGCGGGAACAGAAGTTGTATGCTAAACTCTCCAAGTGTGAGTTTTGATTAGATTCTATGGCATTCTTGGGGCATGTGGTATCAGGCGAGGGTATTAAGGTAGATCCCAAGAAGATTAAGGCGGTTAAAATTTGGCCTCGTCCCACTTTGGTGATCGAGATCAGGAGTTTCTTGGGGTTAACAGGTTATTACCGCCGGTTTGTAGAGGGCTTTTCATCCATTGCAGCACCTTTGACTAGATTGACCAAGAAGGGTGCTCCGTTTCGATGGTCCGATGATTCTGAGACGAGCTTTCAGAAGCTCAAGACGGCTTTGACCACAACACCGATTCTAGTGTTGCCCTCCAGTTAGGGGATGTATACAGTTTATTCCGATGCTTCACACGTTGTCTTGGGTTGTGTATTGATGCAGGAGGGAGAGTTATTGCATATACTTCACGTCAGTTGAGCCCCACAAGAAGAATTATCTTATGCACAATTTAGAGTTGGCCATGATCGTTCTTGCTCTTAAGATTTGGAGGCATTATTTATATGGGATGTCTTGTGAGGTCTACACTTATCACCGCAATTTGCACAACTTTTTCAAGCAAAGGGATCTCAATTTGAGGTAGCGTAGATGGCTTGAGTTACTGAAGGATTATGATATCACTATTTTTTATCATCCGGGCAAGGCGAACGTAGTCGCGGATGCCTTGAGCAGGAAGGTAGAGAGTATGGGCAGTTGTCATGCATTTCAGTTGAGGAGAGGCCACTAGCTTTGGAAATTCAGTCCTTGGCTAACAGACTTGTGAGGTTGGACATTTCAGAGCCTACCCGAGGTCGTGCATGTGTTGTTGCTCAGTCTTTGTTATTAGGACAGATCAAGACCCGACAATTTGATGATCCTCACTTGGAAGTTCTTAGAGAGACGGTACTACAGGGTGGTTCCTAAGATGTTTCTATTGGCGATAATGGTGTCTTACGGCTCTAGGGTCATATATGTGCCCCTAATGTTGATGGCTTAAGGGAAAAGATTCTAGAGGAAGCACACAGTTCTCGGTATTCTATTCATCCAGGTGCTACAAAGATGTACCGGGATCTGAGACAGCACTATTGGTGTCGGCGGATGAAGAATGACATAGTTGAGTATGTTGTTAGGTGTCTAAATTGCCGGCAGGTTAAGTATGAGCACCAGAGGCCAGCTGGTTTACTCCAACAGATAACTATACCATAGTGGAAGGGGGAACGCATTACTATGGATTTCGTAAACGGTTTGTCGCGGACTTTGTAGAAGTTTGATGCAATTTGCCTCATTGTTGACATGTTGACGAAGTCGGAACACTTCATTCCAATTGCCACTACTTATACTTCAGAGAGGCTGGCCTAGATTTACATTCGAGAGATATTCTAGTTACACGGTGTGCCTGTTTCCATCATATCGGATAGAGGTCCCCAGTTCACTTTGAATTTCTGGAGAGCCTTACAGAGTGAGTTGGGCAGCCGAGTAGAGCTCAGCACTACATTTCATCCCCAGACCAACGGGCAGTCGGAGCGGACAGTTCAGATCTTGGAGGACATGCTCAGAGCAGTGATTGACTTTGGGGGGAAGTGGGATCAATTCTTGTCTTTGGCCAAGTTTGCTTACAGCAACAGTTATTAATCCAGCATTGAGATGGCTCCATTTGAGGCTTTATATGGTCAGCGGTGTCGTTCTCCCATCGGGTGGTTTGCGCCCGGCGAGGCTAGGTTATATAGTACAGATTTAGTGAAAGATGCCTTGAAAAAGGTAAAGTTGATTCATGATCAGCTCCACACAGCAGAATCTAGACAGAAGAGTTACGCAGATCAGAAGATGCGTGATGTATCATTTATGGTAGGTGAGAAGGTTCTCTTGAAGGTCTCGCCGATGAAGGGTATTATGAGATTCGAGAAGAGGGGCAAGCTGAGCCCCAGGTTTCTAGGCCCATTTTAGGTGTTGAGGCGAGTTGGGGAGGTTGCTTATGAGCTTTCGTTACCTCCCAGCTTATCAGGGGTTCATCTGATACTTCACGTGTCTATGCTCCGAAGGTATCACATCGACCTGTCACACGTGCTAGACTTCAGCACCATCGAGCTGTATGAGAGTTTGGGTTACGAGGAGGAGCCGATTGCTAATTTTGATAGGCATGATCTCCAATTGAGATCCAAGAGTATTTCCGCAGTGAAGATCCAGTGGAGGGGCCAACCAGTCGAGAAGGCGACTTGGGAGTCTGAGAAGGACATGCGGAGCAGATATCCACACTTATTCAGCACTCCAGGTATGATTCTAGACACGTTCGAGGACGAACATTTGTTTAAGAGGTGGATAATGTAATGACCCGATTGATTGCTTTGCTTTTTAGAACCCCATTCCACTAAATAAGGCTTCCCGTACATGCTTTTATTGTTTTATGACTTGCCGGGATGGTTAGTTTGGGGTTTAGAAGGATTCTGGTTAAAATCAGAACACTTTTTCCCTTAAGGTTGGCTTAAAAGGCCAAGTTTAACTTCGGTCAATATTTTTAGTAAACCACACCAGAATCAGGAATTGACGGTTTGAATAGGTTCGTATGATGATTTCAGACTTGGGCGTATGTTCGGATCGGGTTTTGGATGATCCGGGAGCGTTTCGGCGCCTAATATCGAAAGTTGGTTCTTGAAGGTTTTAAGAGTTCTTTAAATTTGGTTGGTAACATGTTTTGGTGATATCGAGGTCCAAACGAAAATTTAAGATCGGGAATAGTTCCGTTATGTCACTTAAGACTTGCGTGCAGAATTTGGTATCAATCCGAGTAGTCTAAGTACGTTTTGGCACATTGGAAGTAAATTAAAGAACTTAAAGTTCTTAAGTTTGAATCAATTGGTTTTGGGGTGCGATTCTTAGTTTTAATGTTATTTTGGGCGTTCTGAGGGTTCGAGCGAGTTCGCTTTATGATTCCAAACTTGTTGGTACGTTTGGGAGGGGGGGTGCCATTCAGATGATGCGCAAGTTGAGTCTAAGACTCAACAGGGCTGCTGGTGCACCAGATCTGGTGTGCCCACACCTGCGAGCCCCGCGCAGGCGTGGCCTAGAGAGGGCAACCCAATTTCCAATGATGCGGTTCCTTCTCCGCAGAAGCGGAAGCCCGTCCACAGATGCGGCTCTGCCGGCCCAAGCAATTCTACAGAAGCGAACACTTGGTTTGTAGAAGCGGATCCGCAGGTGCGGCCTATGCACTGCAAGTGCGAAAATCGTTGGGGCAGTGAGGTTCATGTATTTCGGAACTTAAGACATTTTCATTCATTTTCTTCCACTCTTGGGCGATTTGAGAGCTTCTAAGGAGGGGATTTCGACTTAGCTTTGTGAGGTAAATAATTCCTACATAATGTGAGTTTAATACACAGATTATGGGTAGATTTTAACATGAGGATCGGTACAAATTATGGGTTTAGACAAAAAATCTAGGATTTGATAAAAATGAGATTTTACCATGAAATTGACCATGAAACTTGGTAAAGATCATATATTTATGTTCCTTGGGTTGTGGTTAACAACTTCTATGAAACATTTCTGGATTCCGAGCATGTGGGCCCCGATGTGAATTTTAGGAGTCTTGCATTTGGGTTGGGAAATCATTTAAATAGTGGAGATATGCAATTTTAAGCATAGATTAATTAATTATATAATATTTGACTAGTTCCGAGTCGTTTGGCACCAAGTTTGGAGGCTTGAGCGCATTCTTGAATTGGGAAGTAGGTTTTAAGACGAGGTAAGTCTCTTTTCTAACATTGTAAGAGGGAATTAACCCCTAGGTGAAATTAAATCATAATATTTTCTATTTGTGGGGGGCTACGCACGCACGACGTGGCGAGAGTCCGTGCATAGCTACTATTCATGTTTATGTCCGGGTAGATTTAGGCCTACACCATGATTTGTTTATATCATTGTTTTATTACACTTCCTACTTGTTGGTTTTCTTAAAGTGAAGGATGAGAATTTCGCTATGTTAAAAGTAACGAGTTCAATTTCCTGTTTAGGAAAGATAGTGACGAATATCATGATAAATTGTAAATTCTTATGTGCAACCGCTTCACAAATATATTCTGTAAGCGGAGTAAACCTTCCATTACTCTCAAGGGAGGGGGGACGTTCGCCTCGGCGGGATTTATAGATACATATTATATGGTTCGGGCTGTTCGACCCTCGGCAGTGCATAGTATATTATTACGTATAGTTGGATCGGGCCGTACGCCCTCGGCATATCTCGTGCGTAGTGGTACCGAAATCCCTTTTTATATTTAATAATGTTTCATGGATTTGAAAGGTGGAAGGACTAGATGATTGAAATGATTTGCTTCTCACTTGAAAGAAGAATTTGTTTACTTATTTCATGTTGATCCATATTATTATTATAGTATAATTTCATGCTTACTTAGAATTTCATTTTATTATATTTTTGGCCCTTAGTAAGTGTCAAAGTCGACCCCTCGTTACTAATTCTTCAAGGTTAGACTAGATACTTACTGGTACATATTTTTATGTACTCACACTACACTTGTGCACTTAAATGTGCAAGACCTGAGGCCGGTTCATCTGGTTATCAGTCCGGCGCGCATGCTTCACTTGGGTTCAGAGACTTTTCGGTGAGCTACTTTCCGAGCCATTCTGTAGCAGCTGGAGTTTTTTCTTTTCTTCATTTCTGTCAATTTCATTACTAGACAGTAGACTAGCATTCTTTTATATATTCTACTAGACTTCCCACATACTTGTGACATCAGGTCTTGGCACACACACTAGTAGACTTATGATATTTTTGGGATTGTTACATGATTTCGATTTGCACTTAATTGCTACCGTTTAAGCATGCTTCAAAGTGTTAATCTCTAAACCTTTTTAAAGTCCGGGTAGACTTAATTATAACTTGTTTTGTTAAATCTCTAAACCTTTTTAACAATCTAGTGAGGTATTTGCTTTGTATATTTCTCATGACCCAATTTAGGATCATGACTGGCGATTAGGAGCAAGTGCACCTAAGTAAGCTTCATCGGTAATTTATAGAAAATCGGACACAGTTTTTCCTATTTTAGGACTATACAAAAATAAATATGTCTTAGAAATCAACAACACAACCAATCAATATTTAACAAAACAAGTTATAATAATCATCCACAAAGTATTTCCAACATAATAATACTAACTCCGTCTACAAATATACAATAGGAAAGTCTAATACGAGTCACAAGTCTATATCAATAAAAGAATACTAAAATGACTATGGAGCGACTAAAAGAGTTCCAAAATAAAAGACAATAACAGTAATTAAACTCTTCGCTCACGCGAACAAGTGTCACGAGCTAAAATCCATAAGGTCGTGATGCCGCCGGACACCACTGTCAGGCAAGCCAATCACTAAATGGTTAAGTTAAATTTCCTGTTTTAGCACTTTTGAAATCATTACCTTTCACTTTGTTACATGATAACTGAGTATAATCCGCTAAGTATATGATAGTTCAATATTTCATTTTTTTTATAAAATACATCCCAAACACATCCCAAAACCCGGTGTCACAAGTGAATGAGCAAATTCTAAGAATTTCACAAATACTACAAGGCTTGTCCGAAATACGAATTGGACAAGGAAGTTAAAATGAAAATAAATACAATATGAGGTAGAATCTGTCGGCTGCGGGTCGCCTCCGGATGATGCAGCTCACCTAAGTCTCCAAGCGAGCCCCATCGCTGTGAAAGTAGCTGTGCAATAAAAATGCACAGCAAGTGTAGCATGGGTATGAAAACGACGTGTACTCAATAAGTATCCCGCCTAACCTCAGAGAGGTAGTGACGAGGGGTCGAATTAGACACTTGCTATAAGTCAATTTTGTATAATCAAGTGAGACTCTAAGCATGAATCTCATAGGCAATTTATTAAAATCAGGAATAAATAATATCAACTCCTTCCACATTTAACACTTGAAATCTTCGTCATTTCAGTTGAAAATTTAAATCATAATAAGGGATAAGAAACATCAGACTTATTTCACATTTTACACATCAATTCTTCTTTTTCGTAACTGGCCATTACAAACTTCCTTAGGCCGATAAACATGTATAAATCACAGGAAATATGCAGCATTTATCATGCGCAAACAAAGTGTCGAGGGTCGAATGGCACGGACCAACAATAATAAACTGTGAACTGCCGAGGGTCGAACGACTCGAACCATAGAGCATCTATCTTCCCCGCTCAAGAATCGATCATGCGACGTGGTTATACATAAATATAGGGTTATCCTGCTCGCGAATCATAAATGCGACTCAGGCACCCATAGATACACATATTCACACAATAAGTCCACATTTTTACCAAGAAAGCAGTTACCCACGAAAGTGGTAAAATTCTTCTTAAAGGAACACGAAAAATAGCATTTAAATCTTTATTTTGAAACTCATTTTCCAAGTTTAATAATTTTCAATAATATAACATTATCAAGAATACAACTATCCATGGAGGAATCAATTCTCCTTCTAAATGATTAAGAAAGGTAAATTCTAGCCTTCTTAGGAAATAAATTACCAATTCAATAACATTATCAGTCTAATATTATTTGCAGGATCACATGATATTTTATTGACAAGGTCACAAGTACAACGAGTAAAGCATACCAGTGGGTCCTAGACTACCTGGACATGGCATAATAGTGCTACGCACGGACTCCCGTCACCTCGTGAATACGTAGCCCTTACAGATAGTAGCAGATATTTAATTAGTTCATCTAGGGGGCCAATCCGCCTCACAAAGTTAGAAAGGAAACTTACCTCGCTCCAAAATTCCATAACCGACTTCCAAGCCCTTCCGACGACTCCAATAGACGCACAACGCCCCAAAACTATCCAAATAACGATAAACCAATGAAAATAAACTTTAATATTTGTTAACAATTCAAATTATATAAATCCCCAACTCCGCTCAAGGAATTGACCAAAATGCCCTCGAGCCCACGTGCCCGGATTCCGAAATTTCTCGAAGATAAACTCTACCCATAGCCTTATTAGCTCAAATATACAATTTACTCTAAATTCCATGCTCAAGTTCGGGTTAGAAATCCAAAATACAATTGCTAGGTTTTTTCCTCCAAAAATCCCAACTTTTATACAAATTCTCATGTGTAATTCCATGCATAAACCTTGTACTTAACTTGAGATGAGTTGGAATAACTTACCTTGTCATCCTTGACGAAAACCCCTCCTTGAAGCTCCCCACAATCGCCCATGCCAAGTGAAATTAGGAGAAAATGATCCAAGTGCTCGGTTATAAAACATATACTGCCCAGGTCGATATCTGCACATGCGATCCAGATCTCGCACCTGCACTTCCGCAGGTGCGCCCAAACGCCCGCACCTGCGGCCTCCTCAGCTCTAGCCAAAACTCGCACCTGCGCCCCATTGTCCGAATCTACGCCTTCGCAGGTGCGTAAATTATATCGCACCTGCACTCCCAGCCAAGCCATCAAAATCTCACACATGCGGCTCCGCACCTGCGGCCAAAGCCTTGCAGGTGCAATCACACCAGATGACAACAACCTCAGCACTTCTTCAAACTCAAAACTTGATCCGTTAACCACCAAAAATCCACCCGGGCCCCCACGGGACCCCGTCCAATTACACCAACCTGTTCCAAAACATAATGAGGACCTGCTCGAGGCCTAAAATCACAACAAACAACGCCGAAATCACGAATCGTACTAAAACTCAAACTTTATGAACTTGAAATTTCAAACATCCACCTCTGATGCCAAAACCTATCAAATAACGTCCGATTAATCCCAAATTTTGCACACAAGTCATATTCGACATTATGGACCTGCTCCAACTTCTGGAATTGCATTCTGACCCCGATATCTAAATTTCCACTTCTGATCGGATTTCTCAAAAACCATCAAATTTCTACCTTTAGCCAAATGACATCAAAATAACCTACGGGCATCCGAATTCACTTTCGATCGCGCTCCCAACTCCAGAATCACCATACAGAGCTATTCCCAGGCTCGGAATCCTAAATGGACATCAATAACACTGAAATGTGCTTCAAGCCAAACTTAGGAAATTTCTTCAAAATGCTAACTTCCACAATATACGCCAAAATGCTCCACGGTTATCCAAAGCCCGATCCGAACATAAGCCCAAGTCCGAAATCATCATACGAACCTGCCGAAACCTTCAGATCCTGATTCGGAGGCCGTTTACTCAAAATTCCAATCTTAGTTAATTTCTCCAACTTAAGGCTTCTGAAATGAGAATTTTCTTTCCAATTTGACTCTGAACTTCCCGAAATTCAACTCCGACCATGCCCACAAGTCATAAAACCTGAAATGGAGCTGCTCATGACTTCAAACCACTGAACGACGTGCTAGAGCTCAAAACGACCGGCCGGGTCGTTACATTCTCCCACGCTTGAACAGACGTTCGTTCTCGAACGTGCTAAGAACTGCTCTGTAGTTATCTAAAAATCACTGCTTAACACCTCGAGCACCTTCCCATGCTAACACAACCCAGCTGAGCACATTAGCCTGATCAAACCTAAAGACATCCTCCTTTATCCATACAATCAGCTCAGAACCCAATTCCAATACCTGAAATTCTCGGTCAGGCCTAGTTCCAATATATAAACACCGTATCAACTACCACACAATATACCAGAACATGACTGCATACCTTTGCTAAATTAGCACCATGCACCGCATAAATCATCATCTCACCACAATGACACTCCTTGAACCTTAATAGCCAAAATTTCACGAATCTGATGCTCTCAGTGCTCCTTATGATATACACATCCTGCTATAATGCTGGAGATACCACCACAACGAAAGAGATGTGTAGAAATTACTAACCAGCTGCAGAGTTAACCAAACATTGAATCTCTCATCTTGACTTAGATCCTCATCTCATTATGAACCAAATAAAGGTAATTGTCCTTTAATATATTCCGCATAACCTTATCGCACTTATCCCTGATCCAATAATCTCGTCTCACCCAGTATGAACTGTTCAGACATAAATCATCCCAGACATGACTAACAATCTCGCACGAAGCCACAATGCGCCAATAGGCCACAACTCAAACATGATACATAAAGAAATGACTCAGGAAGGGACTACTCAACTCACTCAACTAATATGAACTTTCCTCAGAATACAGGGAGTAAAACACAGGAAAACAGACATAGGGAACTATACTCAACATCACACTGATGCGACGTGCAACCTGATTCAAATAGCATACCCGTGGCGGCGTACCACCCGATCATATCATAAAACTCACATAAGGAGATACACACGGAGCTGAATTGCTCACCGTTACAAATTACTGAATACCGGTCACAAGCACGCTAAGTGCAGAATACCATTCTGAGTAGACTGATAGAACTATATGCTACAAAACTCAAGCACAGCTGAGGTGCGATATATAACCTGGATCTCAAGAGCCATCCTTCTCACATAACCTCATCACTACGCGGAATCTCAACAGATAAGAAATTATCAAGCCGTTTCATAACTCACACGACACAGTCATAATATCACACGAATCTGACGAATACGGAACAACACCTGATATTCCAACACCCCTCCTTGAGGAGCGCTATACTAAAAGGAACACATTTGACTCGCATGACGCCCATAATCTTGTTTAAATCCATTAATACACTTCAAGCCGATTCTGCTAGCAATGAACTAGGCTGATAGCCTTACCTGGGTCCAAAATAACCTACTTCCTCTCATAACACGCAAGAACAACCATCATAGCCGGGAAAACACCCCACGATCCATAACCAGTTGGACCGAACACCTTCCTGGCATAAATTTTCAAACAAGCAATATTGCACTTCCTTATACTTGGTCTAAATCTTCAATCAATCAGGTGACTACCTGTCACACTTATACCATCTTCCCATTGTCACGCTCCCACGACCTTCCACGAGGTAACAAGTCTGCACATGCATACCACTGACCACACTAATGACGCAAAACACATCAAGAACCCATGACCAGGGTACAAAGCCTCTTTCACCAAACAGCGATCTCAGGTGACACTGAAGATAACACTAGCTTACTCTGAACTTCCAAATCACTTTTTCTTGCTCGCCCGAGCTCATGACATCCTTGCCAACACCGAACCGCCATCTTGATCCTTACTTCCAATTACGTACTACTTGCTGCACCTAACATGCCAATATGAGATTGCGCAGGAATTCCATCATAACTCCTGAACCACTAGTATGGAAAATACCTCATCATAATGAAACCACTTACTTACCTCAATTCAAGAGAACAATAACAACACTCAAGTAAATTCTCACAATCATCCAACATGAAAATCCTTAAGTAGTGGTCTGAACCACCATAAACCTTCCGAGATCTGCCTACACCTGACAAGCCATAACACTCGAATGCTCCCAAATCAAATCTGTTACAGAGGCCATCAAACCTCGCACACATTGTGCAAAACACACACATAACTCAATCACATTGACGAAATTGATCATTGACGCACATGTGCCATTTCAACCATGGCTAACCAATCCATATTTTCTCTAATTATCCTTAATTGCCTCAGAAATAATGGTACCCCATTCAGCTCATAACAAACTCAATCCTCACTCATCCCGAGTGGACTTGATTCACGAAACCATGCTGCCTCGATCCCACAAACCGTCTCATACTCTCCTTGTGCGCATTCACATCTCCGATCGATATACCCATCCTGATAATCTCTCTACAAATTCGGAGTTTATTTCTCTCAATCCTCCAATACTATCCTGCACGCTGAAAATAACATAGAGAACTCCAACCATTTTCCCTTTCTCTGAAATTTCACTGCAAAAGCTCAATTCTTAATCATACTGTTGCCTTTAACCCTTAAACACCGCGTTCTAAACCTTAGAATTTACTAGTACTGCTATTGAGAGTCACCCACTCCGACTGGCCCCGAATACAATCAAATCCAAGGCTTTTCTAGCACATGAACACCCTTTTCAATAAAGCACGAGACTGAGTCACTACCCTAACAACTCACCTATGCCTTAAGCATAAATTCTGAATTTCCCAAAACCTAACCCTGGTCCAATAGGACCAACTTGTGCACATATTTATCAAATCCCATGCATAATTACCAGTCTACTCCTTTCCCTAGGATGTACTAACTTGCCAATATGCCGACAATCTGCAACCCCATAAGAAGAATATCCTAAAACCCAACTGCAGGGGGTGGGACTCCCCCACTTAGCCCGAAGCTACTCCCTGCAACACTCTAGACCCTCCTGAGATCCTTTCTCGTTTGTTAACATGGTCTTGCTTAACCAATCCTTCCAATTCTTCCAAATTCTCCTGTTAGCACTCCCTAAATACTCAAATTCTCTAGCATCATTCACACATTCTGCCTCCTACCGAATAGCCACTATAATCCCTCACAGAAACTTGCCAACTACAAAACTCCTAACTTACTCACAGGAGATAACCCACCTGTGGAATTCACCAACTGACACCCTCCAACGATGCCATAGTGCACACCCTATACAACATCAATATCACATCATAAGCCTGCTCTCATTCACCAACATTACTAGTCTGTCCGCTCCTCATGGACATCTACTAAATGCGATACAACATCTTCAAATTCACCGCCACATTGTGTCCTTCTTCATTCCTAACAACTCCTCCCTATTGTATCCAAACTTCCGCCGAAATAACCCACATTTAAACTTAAGCTCGCGGACCCAATCACCATCCACTAAACTCTCAAACTTTCCTCAAGATAGGAAGCTGTCTTACCACTGAACTCCTATGCTATGCTGCCACTCTCCCACTTGATAAACCCATTCCTTTAAACAACTACCTAACTTCCATTCGTTACACCCCTTTTAGAAATTTAGCCACCGCCTGACACGAACAGGTCTTCCTTCGCCGTATGATATCCAATTCAATATCATTCTCTGCAGCTCTTACACCAGTAGATCGCCACAACTTAAAAATTTCCAAGGATCATCTTTCTCGATCTGCCTTCATTAGAAATAACTATTCGGTCCTGAACCACCACGCACCACGATCTCAGACAACCTCTTTTTTTCAATACTACTTCACAACACTCTGAACCAATGCAACCAAAGAAACTATAGCACCGACAAACTTAACATAGTCCATTCGATAAGTGATGACGATATCACATCACAGGTGCATATCCCACCTCACTTGAAAACACCAAGTCTTACTGCTTTATCAGTCCAAAACCTGACCATTTATAGTACAAATGCCTTTCCTCTAGCGGAACTAAAATGCTGAAATCTTGAAATCACGCCTTGAGAAGACCTCCCTTCAAGTCATTCAACACCCTCCAACATATAGGCAAACATTCTATCATCATATCGACATCGCGCGATAAATTATCGTAAACATCATCACAACCTGAGCATAATCTCAGGTCCTCAGAATCACAGCTACTGGCTGAAACAACATATTACTCTTCCGCAGAGCAACGACAATAACCTCAATCAACTTCACAGGGAGAAACATCCTGTACCACACCCATAGCACCATTTAAATTCCTCAACTTCCTGATTCATAGTAAGCACTTCGCGACATATGAGATTGAGTAGGAAGAAACGTAGGAATAAGCCTCGGAGGAATCAAATGGCACGATGAGGAATCAAGAAGGGAAGTACTCCTAACAGCCCTGTAGCCTCTCGAAGATAAGTACAGACGTCTCGTACCAATCCGCAAGACTCTACTAGACTTGCTCATGAATCTTGAAACCTAAGGGAACCTAGAGATCTGATACCATGTTGTCACGACCTAAAATCCATAAGGTCGTGATGGCGTCGGACACCACTCTCAGGCAAGCCAATCATTAAATGGTTACGTTAAATTTCCTGTTTTAGCATTTTTGAAATCATTACCTTTCACTTTGTTACATGATAACTGATAAAATCCGCTAAGTAAATATGACAGTTCAATATTTCATTTTTTCATAAAATACATCCGAAACACATCCCAGAAGCCGGTGTCACAAGTGCATGAGCAAATTCTAAGAATTTCTCAAATACTACAAGGCTTGTCCGAAATACAAATTGGAAAAGGAAGTTAAAATGAAAATAAATACAATATGAGGGAGACTCTGTCGGCTGCGGGTCGCCTCCGGATGATGCAGCTCACCTAAATCTCCAAGCCGGCCACATCGCTGTGAAAGTACTTGTGCAATAAAAATTCATAGAAAGTGTAGCATGAGTACGAAAACAACGTGTACTCAGTAAGTATCCCGCCTAACCTCAGAGAGGTAGTGACGAGGGGTCAAATTAGACACTTGCTAGAAGTCAATTTAGCATAATCAAGTGAGACATAAGCGTGAATGTCATAGGTAATTTATTAAAATCAGAAATAAATAATATCAACTCCTTCCACATTTAACACTTTAAATCTTTGTCATTTCAGTTGACAATGAAAATCATAATCAGGTATAAGAAATATCAGACTTATTTCACATTTTACATATCAATTCTTCTTTTTCTTAACTAGCCATTACAAACTTTCTTAGGCTGATAAACATGTATAAATCACAGGAAATACGCAGCATTTATCATGCGCAAACAAAGTGCCGAGGGTGAGCGACGCATACCAACAATATTAAACTGTGCACTGCCCAGGGTCGAACGACTCGAACCATAGATGCATGTATCTTCCCCGCTCGCGAATCGATCATGCGACACGGTTATACATAAATACAGGGTTATCATGCTCGCTAATCATACATGCGACTCAGGCACCCATAGATACACATATTCGCACAATAAGTCCACATTTTTATCAAGAAAGCAGTTACCCAGGAAAGTGGTAAAATTCTTCTTAAAGAAACATGAAAAATAGCATTTAAATCTTTATTGTGAAACTCATTTTCCAAGTTTAATAATTTTCAATATTATAACCTTATCAGGAAAACAATTATCCATGGAGGAATGAATTCTCTTTCTAAATGCTTAAGAAAGGTTCATTCTAGCCTTCTCAGGAAATAAATTACCAATTCAATAGCATTATCAGTCTAATATTATTTGCAGGATCACATGATTTTTTATTGACAAGTTCACAAGTACGACAAGAAAACCATGCTAGTGGGTCCTAGACTACCCGGACATGGCATAATAGTAACTACGCACAGACTCCTGTCACCTCGTGCGTACGTAGCCCCCGCAGATAGTAGCACATATTTAATTAGTTCACCAAGGAGGACAATTCCCCCTCATAAAGTTAGAAAGGAGACGTACCTCACTCTGAAATTCCATAACCGGCTTCCAAGCCCTTCCGAAGATTCAAATGGACGCACAATGCCCCAAAACTATCCAAATAATGGCAAACCAATGAAAATATACTCTAATATTTGTTAACAATTCAAATTATATAAATCCCAAACTCCGCTCAAAGAATTGACAAAAATGCCCTCGGGCCCACGTGCTCGGATTCCGAAATTTCTCGAAGATAAACTCTACCCAGAGCCTTACTAACTCAAATATACAATTTACCTTAAATTCCATGTTCAAATTCGGGGTAGAAATCCAAAATACAATTTCTAGGTTTTTTCCTCCAAAATTCCCAATTTTTATACAAATTCTCATGTCTAATTCCATGCATAAACTTTGTATTTAACTTGGGATGAGTTGGAATAACTTACCTTGTGATCTTTGACGAAAACCCCTCCTTGAAGCTCCCCACTATCGCCCATGCCAAGTGAAAATAGGAGAAAATGAGTCAATTGCTCGGTTATAAAACATACACTGCCCAGGCCGTCCGTACCTGCGGCCTCCTCAGCTCCAGCCAAAACTCGCACCTGCGCCCCATTGTCCGTATCTGTACCTTCGCAGGTAAAGAAAATAACATCGCACCTGCGCTCCCAGCCAAGCCATCAAAATCTCGTACTTACGGCGCCAAAACAGCACCTGCGGCCAAAGCCTCGCTGGTGCGGTCACACCAGATGACAGCAACCTCAGCACTTCTTCAAAGTCCAAACTTGATCCGTTAACCACCCGGAATCCACCCCCTCCCCCGGAAACCCATCCAATTACACCAACCTATTCCAAAACATAATGGGGGCCTGCTCGAAGCCTCAAATCACAACAAACAACGCCGAAATCACGAATCGCACTAAGACTCAAACTTTATGAACTTGAAATTTCAAACTTCCACCTCCATTGCCGAAACCTATCAAATCACGTCCGATTGATCCCAAATTTTGCACATAAGTCATATTCAACATTACGGACCTGCTCCAACTTCCCTAATCGCATTCTGACCCTGATATCAAAATTTCTGCTTCCAGTCGGATTTCTCAAAAACCTTCAAATTTCTACCTTTATCTAAATGACTTCAAAATAACCTACGGGCATCCGAATTAACTTCCGCTCACGCTCCCAACTTCAGAATCACCATACAAAGATATTCCCAGGCTCGGAATCCCAAACGGACATCAATAACACTGAAATGTGCTTCAAGCCAAACTTAGGAAATTTCTTCAAAATGCTGACTTCCACAATATACGCCGAAACACTCCTGGGTTCTCCAAAGCCGGATCCGGACATACCGCCAAGTCCGAAATCATCATACGAACCTACTGAAACCTTCAGATCCTGATTCGGAGGACGACTCAAAATTTCAATCTTAGTTAATTTCTCCAACTTAAGGCTTCTGAAATGAGAATTTTCTTTCCAACTTGACTTCGAACTTCCCGAAATTCAACTCTGACCATGCCCACATGTCATAATACCTGAAATGGAGCTGCTCATAATTTCAAACCGCTGAACGACGTGCTACAGCTCAAAACGACCGGTCGGATCGTTACAAGAAGTGTTGGAGCTCACTAGGATCTATCAAATTGTGTACTATAATAAACGAAATACTCACTCATGTCAACTGTTGTTTCTGTAAAAAAATAGCGGCGATGAGTGTATAGCTCAGTGAATAATAAAGCTTAAACACAACCATTTTTATTTGGAACAAGTCAGAAAACATGCTAGTATATTAACCAGAAAATATCATACAAATGCCCTTTCTAAAACGATAAATATAATCAGTCTATTCACATATTTTCTGTAACATAAATCAATTTAATAAATTAGTAATAAACTCGGTAAACTCTGTGTTATAGAAAATCTTTATGTTTGGGAGGTTTCCAACAAAGGACCGTGTAATTTGTATCACTGTGTGGACCCCTTCGTAAAAAGAGTCGAATGTAAATATAGGTCCCTACTTAAGGGAAAATTGTATGCTAGTTCTACCTTCCCACTAGCGAGGGCTATAAATATAATGAAAAATCTGTATATACAAGGTGCACCATGTCTAAGGACCAGTCGTTAATTACGGGTTCCACCAAAGTCTCTTCCCATTTATACTTTTCTTTGTAAACAGTAAATACTCACGTGAAAGCATTTTCAAAATAGTACAGAGCATTTCAATTCATATCAAATCATGCAATCCAATTTCGGTAACAGTAATCATATCTAAAATAAAACAGTAAAACATGTCTAATAATAGTGAGAACAATTTAAATAACTGTAAACATCTCAAGTAAACTGCTCAGTACCATATCAAGTAAATGACATGTCTCACATGCAATTTCAAACATTCTGTAACACATTTTATTTTCAAAATAAGGTATAAACCATGAAGATGAAAAAACAAATTATGGTAAGATTACTACTCACGTTACTCGTACTAAAATACCAAACATGTCTCCTCGAGCATTCCGTGCGACTTCCTTCAACCAAGCTATAATCGTATCATATCGTTGTTGAATTAACTTTCTTGTTTAGGTTAATTTGTAACTAATTTAAAATATTCAACTCTCGGAGTTTCGTGTTTAATTATCAATTTGTCAATTTGCATTTGTCCAAATCACATGAAAATAGTTTTATGCCTTAATCACATTCCTTTAAGTCATATGTATATTTTGAGAGTATAAGAAGTTAAAGTAGAAAATATATTGTTTCAAATTGCTTTTAAAATTTTTGAAACTTTTTTAAGTAATTAATTGCACCATATCTCTATCAAACTGTCCCTATTGTATAGTCAATTAAATATGCATTTTAAGGTTTAATCTGACAATCTTAACTTCTCTGTTGTCCGATCAGCCTTTTTCAGAATCTTATCTGTTCTCTGTTGTCGGATCTGCCATTTTAAGTGTTATCTTATCAAATCAAACTATAAATTAAGATGACTTTTGTGTGTCAATAAATTCGTGTTTTTATTTGATAAAACTTTTATTGAATTTTTTCAATTAAATATGCATTTTAAAGTTTAATCTCACAACATGTATTTTGTTTGGAATTAGCATGTTTAAATTTATTTGAATTTTTTTGTTCTTTTTTTGGGGAGGGTGAGGGAGGGTAGCGGCTCTTTTCTGTATTTTTAGGCTTTACTACAGTTAGTATCTACGATAAAGGTGAACTTGTTTAAGAAAAGTCTTTTGAAGTTCAATAAAGTTGTATTGTTTGTGAAGTGATTTATACACAGCTAGGTGAAAATATTTTAAGAAGCCAGTCAAACAAAGCAATAACTAGGGAATTTATTTAGTATTTTTGTAGAAAGAATAAGTTGTTTTGTTATTTGTGGGAAGCTACAATCATGTACTCTTATTAGTTGATTAATGAACAACTAAAATCATGTACTCTTGTTCAATGATTTGTGAACAGAATTATTTTAATTATGAGTTTGTTTAGAGATTTGTAAAAGAATATTAGCTAACTAGTCGTTTCTAATTTTTCTGTAGTATGATTTATAATATTTATTGTTTATTAATACCATTAGATTAGTTTGCATAAACTACATTTATAAATATAATTTGATATAAAATATTTTATGAATAGATAAATACTGATCCCAGCTTAGGTTCCTTCTACTGGGTTGAATGAAAAACAAACAATTGAATCCAAATTCTCACCGTATTCAACCTCAAGTTATAAGCAAGAGTAATTCAGCCTGCCAGGTAGAGAATGTTAATTTTCCAACTTGCCAGTTTACCACGCATGTTGTCAATATGTTGGAAGTCACTAGCTTTTGGTTTGAAAACCCTAGATATCTACAAAACGTCTCGAGAAGATAATCATACATTCAATAAAATTAATTTTCTGGCTAGGGATGTCGCAAAATAAATTGAGCAAGTGAAACATTACTCCGTACAAATTTCTCATTTGCATTGACCATAAGGATGAGGTTGTCGGCAAAGAATAAATTTGACATAGAGGGCCTTTAGGACAGATTTGAATTGGGTCGCAGAGGGCGACATCCACCTGATGATTTATGTATTTAGATAAAAATTATAAGCACAAGATAAAAATATATGCTAACATGGGGCCCCCTTGTTTAATGCCTTTTGCCAGAAGCAGAAAGAAATTGGTGCACCATTAACTAAGATAGCAATTTTACTAGTGCTTATGTATCTCATAATGAGCCTTGTAATCCTAGGTGAAAATTTAAAGAAAAGCAGAGATCTATAGATAATGGACCATTCCAATCCCCAAAACATCTTTTCTAGGTCTAATTTTAATAGAAGGCCTTTCGTCCCTTGATATTAGTAAAGTAATGAATAATTTCTTAAATAATGATGGCATTACTGCTAACACTTCTTCCTTTCAGGAAACTACGTTAAAAAGGGCCAATGAGTTCATCCATAACGTCTTGATAAGATTAATAATAATTTTGGTGATGATTTTATAAACCATATTATAAAGTTCGATAAGCCCAAAATTCTTGAGATTTTTAGCGTTGTAGAATTTAGGAATTAAACATAAGTACGCGTGATTAAGGTGTTATGGCATAACACTATTATTGAAGATGTTTTGGCAATATCTAATAAGGATTCCCTTACTATGCTCCAGATATGATGCCTTAAAAGGCTTAAAGGAAAATAGGGCACAAGTAATTCCCTATCTTTTAGTCAACTTATTCTAGACCTAATTTTTCAATGGTCTATCTTAATTTGAAGGATGTTGGGTGTCGTGCCCAAATACCCAGTCGTAATAGTGCCTATCGTGAAATCAGGCAAGCCACACATTTCATCGCTAAAAGTTATTTTCAGGAAAAATCATTATAGTTACAGCAAGAGTATCGTTTTTATAAAAGCATTTTAGGGTTTAACATCACTGATAACATAAATAAAAGAAAATCTGCACCCAGATCTAGTGTCACCGAGTCATGAGATACTCCATCAAAATATCAATTACAGAGCCAACCCAAAGTTGTCTGAAATAAGAAAATATGACAAGCGGATAGAGAAGGATATAATCGAGGTTGCTATCGCCCACTGCTACCTCGATGCCTCCCAAGGAACTCTGACCGTAGCTCAGCAACCACTACCGGGTCCCGCTGTACCTGGATCTGCACACAAGGTGCATGGGGTAACGTGAGTACACCAACTCATAAGTAACGAACCCAAACTACGGGTTGAGAGGTAGTGACGGACAAAACCTCAATAATTGTAATGGAAACAGTACACAAAATTTAGACATGTTCACAGTTTTAATAGATAATGAAAACAGAATATGACCGATATGATAAATAACCCAGGTATATCTCAGTACTCTACCTGCCAATGTATCAACAGTGTGGAAATGCACCTAGTACTCACAACCCTCACATCGAAGTCCACTCAGTACTGTACATGGCTCTCAGGCCTAGGGAAGATCCATCCCGAATAGTACACAAACACCGGTGACCGTAGTCACTCATTACTGAGGAAAAAGGACAATCCAAACCCACGAAGAAGATCCGTCTCCGGAACACAACACTCAGACAAGATCCATGTCCAAGGACGATCCATCCCTCACATATCATCAACTTCGGACAGGATCCATGCCCAGGGAAGATCCATCCTTCAATATCAATAGGCTGACTGGGGGTGTAAAGACTCCAGAGGAGCTCTTACTGGCCCAAGCGCTATATCAAACCAACGAAGGCATGATCAGAGTATCACTGCGGTGTGCAGTCCGATCTCATAACTGTCTTAATAACATGCGCTCGGCCTCACTCAGTCATTAATCTCCAGTATCGCTCACATGGGCTCACATATGCATAAACTAGCACAAAACAATGATAAATATATAAAAATCAACAATTACCGAGACTGAGGCATGAAATGATATGCTATGACAGGACTAAGTATAAAAAATCAAATAAACACATAAGGAGAAAGCAATGTACGACCACTCGGGTCTCAGCATTTTCGGCGTGAAGCCCTAGCAGTTGACTTAGTATGATTTTTAGCATGTCCACATTAACCATATAAATAAAAGTGCGGATACCAATCCAAAATAGCTACTAGACGATGCCATGGGATGAGCCAAGCCACAAATCACTCGGTGTACACCCTTACGCCCCTATGGCATTTGCATCACCTAATTATAATCATATAACATACAGTTTGGGGTTTCGAACCCTCATAACCAAGTTTGGAAACACTACTTACCTCAAAACCGGCTAAAATCCTAGCCCACAATTCCTTTTCCTCTAGACTCGGCCTCCGATTGCTCCAAATCTACCAAAAATCAGATTTATATGACTAATATATTCCAAGGAACGAAACCCACTCGAAAATTATCAAATTCACACAAAAATCCCGAAATTGGCCAAACCCAACCCCCGGGCCCACGTCTTGGAATTCGATAAAAATCACCTCACAAGAATCCTCATCCTCCCACAAGTCTATACATACCAAGAACATCAAAATAAATCCCCTATTAAAGGTCTCAAATTACAAGCCCAAATTCCCCAATTTTTGTCACAAATTTTAATAATTTTCACCCCCAATCAGCCAAATAATCACATATAAACGAGTTTTAATTCCAAAAGTCTTACCTCCACAAACAACCCTCTAATTCCCTCTTCAAAACTCTCCAAAAAGCTTCAAACCCGTATACAAATGGTGGAAAAATGACCAAAATTTGCTAAGGCTCATATTTATATGCTCTGCCCAGCAAATGCGGACTAGAACATGCGGTCCCATGTGCGCACCTGCGAAAAATCACTTAAAGGTCCAAATCCACACCAGCGACTCACCTACCGCACCTGCGAAGTTGACAGTGCGACCAATCGTCTGCATCTGCGGTCCTTCTCCCCCTTAGCCATTTCCGCACCTACAATGCCCAATTCGCACCTGCAGTGACCGCACCTGAGGCCATCCCTTCGCATCTGCGGAAATCACATAAAATATCACACCAGCAACCCTCTAATATATATGATCACCCGCACTTAGTCGAACCCTCGGAACACCCAAAATAACATCGAAACACCAAATCAACCCATGATTCAAGCCTAAGGATTTTCACACTTTCCAAAAATCACCAACGATGCCGAAACTACCCAAAACTTGTCCGAATGACCTGAAAATTTGCATGCACATCCAAAATAACGCTACAAACCTATTACAACTTTCGGAATTCCATTCCGACCCCGATATTTAATTTTTTACTGCCGACAGAAAGCTGCCAAAAACTCAATTTCGCCAATTCAAGCCTAATTCTACCCCGGACTTCTAAACCACATTCCGAACACACTCATATATCCCAAATCAACTAACAAAGCTATCTGAGCCCTAAAATCTACATTTAGAGTTCGTTTACCTAATAGTCCACTTCCGATTGACTTTTCCAACTATAAGGCTAACTTAAGAGACTAAGTGTCTCATTTCTCACCACGACCACTCCGGACCCGAACCAATCGGTCAAAAATAGGCTAAGAAATACATGAAAAAACGAAAGTAGGGGAAACCTGGAATATCTCATGGAACGACCGGCCGGGTCGTTACATTCTCCCCCTCTTAAACAAACATTCTCCTTCGAAGGGTCTAGAAACATACCTGGAGTCTCAAATAAGTGAGGATATATGCTCTGCATCTCCCGCTAAGTCTCCCAGGTGGCTTCCTCCACCGGCTGCCCTGTCCACTTCACCTTTACTGAAGTTATATCCTTAGACCTCAACCTTCTGACCTGTCGACCCAAAATAGCCACTGGCTCTACCTCATATGACATATCACCCTCAAGCTGAACCGAGTTGAAGTCCAAGACATGAGACGGGTCACCAACATACTTATGGATGGACACTCGATAAGCTGGGTGGAAAAGTAAGTCTATAAGACACCTCTCCATCCCTCTAAAGAACCTCAAAAAGCTCAATGAACCGGGGGCTCAACTTGCCCCTCTTCCCAAACCGCATAACACCCTTCATGGGTGAAACCTTCAATAGCACCTTCTTCCCAACCATGAAAGACACATCTCGGACCTTCCGGTCCGCATAACTCTTCTGCCTAGACTGCGCCGTGCGAAGTGGCTCCTGAATAAACTTCACCTTATCCAACGTATCCTGTACCAAGTCTATTCCTAATAGCCTAGCCTCACCCGGCTCAAACCAACCAACCAGAGATGTATACCTCCTACAATATAAAGCCTCGTACGGAGCCATCTGGATACTCGACTGATAGCTATTATTATATGAAAACTCCGCAAGTGGTAGAAACTGGTCCCATAAATCACAAAAGTCAATGACACAAGCACGCAACATGTCCACCAATCTGAATAGTGCGCTCTGACTACCCGTCCGTCTGAGGATGAAATGTTGTGCTCAACTTGACCTGGTTACCTAACTCGCTCTGAGCAGACCTCCAAAACTGAGTAGGTCTGTCAGAAATGATAGAAACTGGAACACCATGCAATCGGACAATCTCCCTGATATAAATATCAGGTAACCGCTCCGAAGAATAAGTAGTACCAATAGGAATTAAGTGCGTGGACTTGGTCAACCGATCCACAATGACCCATATAGCATCGAACCTCCTCAAAGTCCGTGGGAGCCCAACTACAAAGTCTATGGTAATCCGCTCCCACTTCCACTCCGGAATATCCAACCTCTGATGCAACCCACCTAGCCTCCGGTGCTCATACTTGACATGCTAACAGTTGAGACACCGAGCTACAAACTCAACAATATCCTTCTTCATCCGCCTCCATAAATAATGATGTCTCAGATCCTGATACATCTTCGCGGCACCCGTATGGATAGAATACCGTGAGCTTTAGGCCTCTTCTAGAATCAACTCTCGAAGCCCATCCACATTAGGCACACAAATCTGACCCTGAATCCTCATAACCCCATCATTGCCAATAACTACATCCCTAGCATCACCTCGTTGGACCCTGTCCTGAAGAACGAGCAAGAATAGGTCATCATACTAGCACTCTCTGATCCGGTCATAAAGAAAAGACCTGGAAGCTACACGAGCTAATACCCGATGGGGCTCTGATAGATCCAATCTCACCAACTGGCCTGCTAAGGCCTGAACATCAAGTGCTAATGGACTCTCTACTGCTGGAAGATATGCTAGACTCCCCAAGCTCTCTACTCTGCGACTCAAGGCATCGGCCACAACATTAGCCTTCCCTGAATGGTATAGAATAGTGATATTGTTGACCCAAGTCACTACATAGTTTTGAAGATTGACAAATATCTGACCAATTGAACCAAGTCCATCAGAGCACACATACTTGACCTGACGCGTTGGCACATGAACTGTATATGCATAGGAGATGAATGCGATTGTGAAGTATCAATGAACAAAGAGAGTGTCTCCTAATGCGAAAAGGTTGCAAATTGATAAGAGATAGGAGTTGAATTCAGCAAGGAAAGTAACGAAGGAAGTAAATTGAGTTTAATATGAACTCTTTCTCCCAGGAAGAGTTGTACCAGAACTGTACGACAAACTCAACAACTGACTCTATAAATAATTGAAGTATTCTTGGTTGAATTACCAAAGCACAAGTGCAGAAGTGAATCAAGAACTGAAAGCAAAATTCCCAGAGATTTTACAAGCATAATTACTGTGCGATGCAAAGGCTACAGATCAGCTTAAAGAATCAATTCCATCTATTTGTCATTGAGTCTAGTTAGTTGTAGTAGGCGATTTAATATTGTAACTTTTCAGCTTTCATATAAGCTTGTAATTGAAGCTTGTAAACATTAGCTAGAGGCTAGTTACTACGAAGGGATTAGAGTTAGTACTAGGATTACATAAGAGTTTATTTTGTAAGTCCGTTTGGCTCAGAGTCTTAGTGAAGAGTTTGAGCAAATCCTACTAAGGAGTAGGTCGTGATTTTTCACCTTTTGAGCCAGGTGTTTTCCACGTAAAAATCTCTGTGTTTTTACTTTACTGCTTTTATTATTCCGCAACACTAGAAGTTGGAACACCAACAAGAACCAGGTTCTTCTAGTGAGATAACACTCAAAATATTGGATACCACACAAAGTAACCTATCTTCTTGTGTGGTATTGACGTCCAAAACATCAATTGGTATCAGAGCGGGTTATCCTTGAAAGGATAAAACCTTGGAGAAGATCAAGATGAGTGCACCACCTGGAAACTGGGAGGGTCAATCAACTGCAAGGCCACCTCTCTTCAATGGCCAGTATTACTCTTGGTGGAAGAACAGGATGAAGGATCACCTGATTGGAGAAGATTATTAACTCTGGGACATAGTCATTGATGGTCCTCTATCCACCATGAAGAAGATTGTTGATGGTGTAGAAGTACCAAAGACTAGAGCTGACTGCACTACTGAGAATGTGAAGAAATGGGAGAAGAATGCAAAGGCCAAAAAGTGGCTAGTGTGTGGACTAGGTCCAGACGAGTACAACAGAATCCAAAGCTACACCACTACCAAAGAGATCTGGGATAACTTGTAAGTATCCCATGAAGGAACACCTCAGGTAAAAAGGTCAAGAGGTACTCTACTATACTCTCCGTATGAAAACTTCACTATGAACGAATGAGAGACTATCCAAGAGATGTACACAAGATTCACAACTTTGACTAATGAACTGAAGTCACTTGGAAGAGTCATTCTAGAAGAGGACAGAGTTGAGAAGATCCTGACAAGGGTCTTGCCTATTTCCTGGGAAAGAAAAATCAATGCTATCCAGGAATCCAAAAATATGGCAACCCTGAGATTGGATGAGCTGATTGGAAACCTCACTGCCTATGAACTCAGAAGGCAGACAATGAATATGGATGATCCAAATAAGGAGAGGAGTCTAGCACTAAGAATCAACGAGGGAGAAAATTTGGAGGAAGATGAGATGGCCATGATTACCAAATAATTCAGAAACTTTCTCATGAGGAAGAAAGGCATCTCTAGAGGAGGAAACTACAACAAAGCAAAAGCTCTAGAAAGGCCAACCAACGAGGGATGCTACAAATGTGGTAAGACTAACCATCTCATCAAAAAGTGTCCTCAGTGGGAAGTAGAATGGAAAAAAAGGAGAGATATGAAAGAAGTAACATGAAGAAGGAACTAGTCCAACCCAAGAAAACCACAACAAAGGCTATGGTTGCTGCTTGGGGGGAAAGTTCAGATGAGGAATCAGAAGATGGGGAGACTGAAGATCAGGCGCTCATGGAAATTGGAGAATCTGATGAGGAATCACATGAAGAACCAGAAGTAAGTATCTCCCATCTTAAAAACAAATAAAGTTCCTATCTAAGGAGAAACTCTCCGAGTTGCTACTTTATTTCACAGATGATTCTGAGGAAACAACCAAAGAGAAGGATCAACTATCTAAAGAATGTGCAATGCTAACAGCAAAGTGCAACCTGGATATCAGAGTTAGTGAATCTGAAAAGAAAAACATTGTCTTGTTGAACCAGGTTCATCCACTTGAGACTGAGATTTTAGAACTGAAATCTGAGAAATTAAAACTGAGATTAGGATCAAGTAAAAAGGTTGTTGATCACTCTCATGTCATGTTAGAGGAAAACGTGGGAAAACTAAAAGATAAGATGTATGCCAAGGATGAACAGATAAGAACTCTTAAAGAAGAACTTGGCAAATTCAAACATGAATTAGATCGAACTTGTAAATGGAATAAATCCTCTGATGCCCTGATATGGCTTCAAGAGAATCATAGTAGTAACCGGAGAGGGATTGGCTTTAGAAATCAATTGCCGAATTGGGATCCCAAAAGCAAGTATCTCACTCTCCATGAGAATAAAATCTGCACCCATTGTGGTAAGACTTTCCACTACAAAATTGAGTGTATTGCAAAAGAGCAGGCCGGTCGAAGAAATGAGAGTTTTGTTAAAAAGAAAAATTGGCTACCAAATTGGGCTAGAAAAAGCTTGTCCATTCTCTCATAGAAAAGGAACCAAACTAGTTTGGGTTCTTAAAACTAACACCTGATTCTTTTTGTAGGTTCAAGTGAGAGGAGGAAGCAAAATTTGGTATTTGGATAGTGGCTGCTCAAAGCATATGACAGGGAACATGGAACAGTTCCTTTCACTTGAAAGTCTCAAAAGAGGAAATGTCTCCTTTGGAAATGGAAAGAAATGTGAAATTATTGGGGTTGCTAAGGTAGGTAAGGATGACAAACGATCCATTGAACATGTGTATCTGATAGATGGCTTGAAATATATCCTGATCAGTGTATCACAACTGTGTGACAGAGGTAACCTGGTTGCTTTTACTTCCACAAAATGTTTTGTGATTAACCTGCTTACTGACAAGATTGTTTTGCAGGGAAAAAGAATGAATAACATCTATGTCATAGACTTGTCCACACTGTCTGAAAATGAACTCACTTGCCTAAGTATGTTGGATAGTGATCCCCTCCTGTGTCACAAAATACTTGGTCATGCAAGTCTAAATAAGCTAAACAAACTAGTCTCTAAAGACTTAGTGGTAGGGCTTCCTAACATTAATTTCAAGGAGGACAAATTTTGTGAGGCATGTTCCAGGGGAAGCAGGTAAGGTCTTCTTTCAAAAGTAAGAAAATAGTCAGTACCACCAGGACGTTGGAACTGGTTCATATGGATCTATGTGGTCCTATGAGAACTCTGAGCAGAGGTGGTAAGAGATATGTGATGGTGCTAGTTGATGATTATTCAAGGTTCACTTGGACCTTATTCCTGGCATCTAAGGATGAAGCATTTGATATGTTCACCTCATTTGTCAAGAAAACTCAAAATCAATTAGGACATCAACTAGCACCAATAAGATCTGACCATGGTACTGATTTGGGAATGCTATGTCTGCTAAGTTCTATGATGAACATGGTGTCAATCATAACTTTTCTGCTCCTAGAACCCCACAGCAAAATGGGGTTGTTGAAAGGAAAAACAGAACTTTTGAAGACATGACAAGAGCCATGCTTCTATCTAGCAAACTACCTAACAGCTTCTGAGCTGAAGCAATAAACACTGCTTGTTACATAATCAATAGATGCATGACCAGACCTCTGGTAGAGAAAACTCCCTATGAATTATTTAAAGGGAGAAAGCCCAACATATCCCACCTTAGGGCTTTTGGATGCAAGTGTTTGGTGCATAATAATGTGAAAGATTTCCTAGGAAAATTTTACCCCAGAAGTGATGAGGGGGTGTTCTTGGGATACTCATCACATAACAAAGCTTATAATATATACAATAAAAGAACTATGTGTGTAGAAGAAAGTGTGCATGTTCTCTTTGATGAAACTAACACTCTTTCTGAGAGACAGGAACAAGAAGACGAGGAGCTTGGACTAGTGAGAAGAAATGATCACATTGAAGCAAACATGGAAGGTGGAAGAAGTGATGGACCAGGTTCAACTACCCCAAGCAACATGACAGGGGGAATTCAACATATGCAACCTGGCCTTGATCCTGTTCCACAAGAACAATACACCATGGAATTCTCTAGGAATGAATAGCTGGTACTCAAACCACACAGATATCAGAGTTCTCACCCTCTTGAGAACATCATAACATATTTGACATCCGGAATCAAAACAAGATCATCCTTGCGGTGTGCGTTTGATGCCTTTCTATCCATGATCGAACCAAAGAACATTGGGGAAGACCTACAAGATGCTGATTGGGTAAATGCCATGCAAGAAGAGCTAAATCAGTTTGAAAGAAGTCAAGTATGGCACTTGGTACCCAGGCCACTAGACAGATCAGTGATTGGCACCAAGTGGGTCTTCAGGAACAAGCTCGATGAGGATGGAACTGTTACAAGGAATAAGGCAAGACTAGTTGTTCAAGGGTATAGTCAAGAAGAGGGATTTGACTATGATGAGGCCTTTTCCCCTGCGGCAAGATTGGAGCAATCAGACATCTTATAGTATTTGTTGCACACATGGAATTCACTCTTCATCAGATGGATGTTAAGAGTGCTTTTCTCAATGGCTATCTGAAGGAAGATGTATTTGTCAAGCAACCTCCAGGTTTTGAAAGCAAGGAGTCACCTGGCCACGTATACAAACTCGACTAGGCTCTGTATGGTCTCAAACAAGCACCAAGAGCATGGTACGAACGATTATCAAATTTCCTTCTAGAACATGGGTACAAACAAGGAAAAATTGATAGTACCTTGTTCTTAAAGGAAAAGGGTAAGGATCTCGTGGTTGTGCAAATATACGTGGATGATATTATATTTAGGGCGACTTCTGAAAATTTGAGCAAGGAATTTGCTATGCTTATGGGGAGTGAGTTTGAGATGAGTATGATGGGTGAGCTAAACTTCTTATTAGGCTTCCAAATCAAGAAAAACTCAAATGGAACAATAATACACCAACAAAAGTATGTGAAAGAATTGCTCAAGAAGTTTAAAATGGAAGACTCAAAGGAAATAGACACTCCCATAGCCACAACTACAAAATTGGATGTGGATGAACCTGGTTCATCCGTTGATCAGAAGCTATACAGAGGGATGATTGGGTCTCTATTATATCTCACTGCCAGCAGACCTGATATTGTGTTCAGCGTGGGACTGTGTGCTAGGTTTCAGGCAAATCCAAAGGAGTCCCACCTCACTGCAGTGAAGAGAATTTTGAGATATTTGAAAGGCACCACTGATTTGTGCCTTTGGTATCCTAAAGGTAGTAATTTCGACCTTGTAGGATATGCTGATGCTGATTATGCAGGTTTCCTGGTTGACATGAAGAGTACTTCAAGCATGGCTCACTTTTTGGGCTCCTGCCTTGTGTCTTGGGCCACCAAGAAACAGAATTCAGTAGCTTTGTCTACTGCTAAGGCTGAATATGTGGATGCAGCCTCTTGCTGTGGTCAGTTACTATGGATCAAGCAACAACTCATGGACTTTGGTATTGATGTGGGATGCATTCCTATTTTCTGTGATAAGACTTGTGCCATTAGTATGACGAAGAACCCGGTTCATCATAAGAGAACTAAGCACATAGATGTTAGGCACCATTTCCTGAGGGATAACTATGAAAAATGAATGATCTCAATTGAATTTTGTGCTACTGATCATCAAATTGCAGATATCTTTACTAAAGCACTGAGTATGGAGCATTTTGAGAGAAACATGCTTGAATTATGGATGATTAAAATCACCTGATTGAAAAAACTTAAATAAAAAAAATTGGCTAGAAACACTAACTTAGATAATCAACCGGACTAATCATTGCTCAGCATCATGACATTACTATCATACTCTCTTGAAATGTATTAATATGATTCCCTGATTTATAATGATGTTTTTCTATCTTAAATTGAGGCAATTTAAGGAATTTAACACGATGAACCTGGTTCATCTGACTGACAAGGTACGTGATCATCTCCATATAATTATTGAATTAATTACATTCACACATGAGCAGGATTCTATCTATATTTGGTTCATTTCAAAATCTTTTTATTAATCCCTAAATGAACCAGTTCCAAGTAGTCCCATCGGTAATCAATTAGCCTAGAGGTAGGGAACTCTTAATTGTCTAATTAATGACACTCCTACAACTATTAGACTCCCACTTGAATAAATATTCTACCCGTTGTATAATTAATAGCCACATCTTATAAAAGGCCATTATTACCTCCCTTTTTAATAACCTAATAAATCAAAACAAGATCATTATTCTTCTAACCAAAACTGATCATCTCTTTTCTTCCTAACAACACTCGTAATCATGTCTTCACCACCACCTGCTTCTTCTTCTTCATTGCCAAATCGTGATTATGATGGAGGGCTTTATGAATCAGATTCAAATTCTCCATATGTATACAACTCTCAGTCACCAGAAAGAACCTCAACCCCTGAAAACCCTCCTATTCCTGAACCCACATCTAACCCTAACCCAGCCCCCGGTGGTCATTGTGTAAAGGTTCTTGCCAGAAAATCAGTGGCTTCTGGGTCCCATGCAAGATTCTTGGAGGAAACTCTGCAAGCTGAAAAGGATAATAATTCTGAATCATCAAGTGAATCTTTTAAATCAGCCAACGAGGATGAAGCACCTGGCTCATCAAATTATGACCAAGGTAATCTTGATGCTATTTCTGAATCTGTTAATGCTGGGAACAAGTTTTCTGGTTGGGTCGGTAGTTGATGTTGAAGTGCCGAGTAGGCAAAGAAAATTGGGAAAAGGTAAATTTCTTGAGAGAGAGGTATTTGGGGAGGATGGTACCACATTGGTTATTTGTGCTCCCATTCCTGAGAAGGTTGGAGAAGATGTCACAGAGTTAGGGGGAAGTGTAGTCGAGGAAGTAGCGACAGGTTTAACAAGCTTGAAGAAAGGAGCAGATAAACCTATTTCATCTAGGGACGAGACGATGGATGACAGGATAAGAAAACTGGGGAAGTCCTATAACCCCAAGAAAAGGAGGACTCAGAAGTCCAAGAAGGCTACTAACCCAGTTCCTTGTAAGAAGAGGAAAGCTTCTGTAGTTGTTGATGTTGATGTTCCTAAAGTGCGTGCTACACGTAGTGTTGTGAGAGAGGAAGAAGAAATATTTGAGCGGGCTCCGCTAGAGAGCAAGAAAAAGAAAGCTGCAAAGGGAAAGGCTAGAGTAGGAGAGCCTGTGGAGACTGTTTTGGTTGAAGAGGATACGATGGACCTGGTCCACCATGAGGAGCAGACTGCTCCTGTCTTGGTTGAGGCACCAAAATCAAAAAGGGCTAACGCTTCTTCAAAGAAGTTAGCTACAGTGTCTGCCACACCTACAAGAACTGTTAAAAGGACCAGGTCCAAGGCAAGAAAATGAAGGTCGTTGAGAAA
Source organism: Nicotiana paniculata (assembly GCA_005239505.1). NCBI lineage: Eukaryota > Viridiplantae > Streptophyta > Magnoliopsida > Solanales > Solanaceae > Nicotiana > Nicotiana paniculata. The sequence goes on from MDKI01185000.1 coordinate 33,836, forward strand.
GATGATGATAAATAGTGAAGTGGAGAAGATGAGAGGGAAGTTGGTGAGGTGACTGATAGAATAACCTTGTTTGGCAAAAGAACAATTCTGAAGAGAAATTTTTTGAAGGATCTCGAGGAACCTGGGATGCGATACCTGCTGGACACACTGGATGTTCAGGGGTGGAAGAACATGGTCCTTCACATGGAAGGAAGGTTGGCTAGGGCTGAACTGGTAGAGTTCATGGGTAATGCATTGGTCAAGGAAGGCAGGGTCACTACCACAATCAAAGAAATTCAAGTCTCTGTTGATGCTAAAGAGCTGGGAGAAATTCTGCACATTCCTACTAAGGGCTACGAAGATTACACTAGGCAAAGATGGCCTAGTTTGGATGGGATGGACTCAACAATCAACATTACCGGATTCTTTAGTGACAATGAAAGTGAAATTGAACCCAGGCCAGTCTACAAAAGTGAATTGAAGCCAGAGTACTAGTTGTTCTTCGAGTTTGTCATCAAGTTCTTGCTGCCAAGATAAAAACAAAGGCACATATCCAACTATATGGATCTGAGCTTGATGGAGTGTTTGTATAAAGGAAAGCAGATCAACCGGCCAACCTTCATCATCCAACGCTTGGACAGAGTTGTGAATGGAACAAAAGCACATGCAATCCCATATGGCTTTATTCTGACAGTTGTGCTTGCTCATTTTGATGTTCTTGTGAAAAAGGATGAGATGGCTACTGCCAAGGACTATTTTGGGAAGGATACTTTGCTGACTTGCGATTATACTGTCAATGTTCCTGAAGATGAACCTGGTTCATCTAGGAAGCAGTCTGTCAACATCAAAGTCAGAAATCTGGTGCAGGAAAGCGAGATCAAGGATATAGAGATCCTTAGTTTGAAATCTCCTTTGATTGAGGTTGAAGATGAGCGGGATGCTTTCAGGACTGAATTAGAAAAAGAGAAGGAAAAGAACGAGGGTGTTCTTAACCAGATGCTTTCTCTTCTACAAACCAAGACCACAACCTCCTTTGCACCTTCCCATCCTTAGGTTGTCCAGAGCTACCTAAAACCACCTTTCAGTGCCCAGTTCGGGACGTGTTTTTGTTGTTTTTATTTTGTCTTGCTCATGGTTATGGCTGCTTTAGTTTTTTTTGTATGGTTCTTGACTTGCGTACTAATCAATGAATTTTGCTATTTTTGTTATTGACTTGTCTTAGTTTCTTAGATAGCTTACATTTATTGGTTTCTTATGATGATTAATAATATGTGCACCTGCAGTTGCCTCAATGGCCATGAGTAATTATTAACAACTCTGGTAAGTCTATCATTTTGCAACTTTTCTATGATGCCAAAAGGGGGAAGATAGATATGTTCTTAAGATATATGTGTTTTTCAAAGTTTTTCAAATTCGAAAATTGTGATATTTATAACCTAATGAACCTGGTTTCTCTATGATAAATTCTTTAAAAAACATACAAAGTGTTTGAAGTGTATACAGGGAGAAGCATAGAGTTTGTCATCGTCAAAAACGGGAATTTGTTGACCCAAGTCACTGCATAGTTTTGAAGATTGACAAATGTCTGTCCAGTTGAACCACATCCATCAGAGCACACATACTTGACCTGACGCATTGACACACGAACCGCATATGCATAGGAGATGAATGCGATTGTGAAGTATCAATGAACAAAGAGAGTGTCTCCTAATGCGAAAAGGTTGCAAATTGATAAGAGAATAGAAGTTGAATTCAGCAAGGACAGTAACGAAGGAAGGAAGTTGAGTTTAATACGAACTCTTTCTCCCAGGAAGTGTTGTACCAGAACTGCACGACAAACTCAACAACTGACTCTATAAATAATTGAAGTATTCTTGGTTGAATTACCAAAGCACAAGTGCAGAAGTGAATCAAGATCTGAAAGGAAAATTCCCAAGATTTTGCAAGCAGAATTACTGTGTGATACAAAGGCTACAGACTAGCTAGAAGAACCAGTTCCATCTGTTTGTCATCGAGTCTAGTTGGTTGTAGTAGGTGCTATAATATTGTATGTTTTCAGCTTTCCTAGAAGCAATTGTAATAGGGATACATTGTTCAAGTTAGAGTTAACTTGAAGCTTATAGAAATTAGCTAGAGGCTAGTTACTACGAAGGGATTAGAATTAGTCCTAGGATTACATAAGAGTTTATTTTGTAGGTCCATTTGGCTCAGAGTTTTAGTGAAGAGTTTGAGAAAATCCTAGTGAGGAGTAGGTCGTGGTTTTTCACCTTTTGAGCCAGGTGTTTTCCACGTAAAAATCTCGGTGTTTTTACGTTACTGCTTTTATTATTCCACAACAGTAGAAGTTGGAACACCAAGAAGAACCAGGTTCTTCTAGAAAGATAGCACTAAAAAAATTGGATACCACACAAAGTAACCTATCTTCTTGTGTGGTATTGACGTACAAAACATCAATTGGTATCAGAGCGGGTTATCCTTGAAAGGCTAAAACCTTGGAGAAGATCAAGATGAGTGCACCACCTGGAAACTGGGAGGGTCAATCAACTGCAAGGCCACCACCCTTCAATGGCCAGTATTACTCTTGGTGGAAGAACAAGATGAAGGATCACCTGATTGGAGAAGACTATGAACTCTGGGACATAGTCACTGATGGTCCTCTAGCCACCATAAAGAAGATTGCTGATGGTGTAGAAGTACCAAAGACTATAGCTGATTGCACTGCTGAGAATCTGAAGAAATGGGACAAAAAGACGTCACCATTAAGTCATAGTGACCATAACGACTCTTGAAAGTTGTCTTGGGAATATCATAATCCCGAATCTTTAGATGATGATACCCGGATCTTAAATCAATCTTAGAGAATACCCTGGCTCCCTGAAGTTGGTCAAACAAATCATCAATACGAGGCAAATGATACTTATTATTGACTCTAACCTTGTTCAACTGCCTGTAGTCAGTACACATTCTCATGGAACCATCTTTCTTCTTTACAAATAACACTGGTGCACCCCAATGTGACATACTAGGCCAAATGAACCCCTTTTCTAGGAGTTCCTGAAGCTTCTCTTTCAATACCTTTAACTCCACTAGTACCATACGACACAGTGAAATAGAAATAGGTTTAGCGCCCAGCACCAAATAGATACAAAAATCAATATCCCTGTCAAGTAGCATGCATGGCAGGTCAGCAGGAAACACGTCCGAAAAATCACGAACCACAGGAATAGAATCAATAGTGGGAGTCTTAGAACTGACATCCCTCACAAAAGCCAAGTATGATAAACACCATTTCTCTACCATATGCTGAGCCTTCAGGTAATAAATCACCCTACTAGGCACAAACTCAACCAAACCTCTCCACTCAACCCTCGGAAATCCTGGTATCGCTAAGGTCCCAGTCTTAGCGTGATAATCTACAACAACATGACATAGAGACAACCAATCCATGCCTAATATCACATCAAAGTCAACCATTCTAAGCATTAACAAATCAACTCGGGTCTACAGACCCCCAATAGATACCATACATGACCGATACACACGGTCTACAACAATAGTATCGCCCATCGGGGTCGACACATGAACATATGTAACTAGGGACTCACGGGGCATATCCAAAAAATGAGCAAAGTATGATGAAAAATAAGAATACATGGATCCTGGATCATATAAGACCGAGGCATCTCAGTGACATACTGAAACAATACCTGTAATCACTACATCTTAGGCCATAGCATCTGATCTGGTTGGAATTGCATAAAATCTAGCATGATCTCCACCTGATCGACCTCCCCCTCTAGGGCGGCCTCCAGCTGACTGGGCCCCACCTCTAGCTGCCTGGGTGGGTGGTGGAGTAACTAGTGTTGAAGGTGAAGGCTGGCTCCTTTGCTGGAACGAACCACCCGAAAGACGGGGACAAAACCTCTTGATATGACCTGGATCACCACATTCAAAGCAACCCCTCTCAGCAAATGACGATGGGGACTGAAGGGAAACCCTAGGACCAGAATAACCACTAGAAGAATCATGCATTGAGGAACCCTGAACTGATGGTGGCCGAGATGAAATATGGGCTGGAAGAGCACTGAATGAGGAACAGCCCGGATGAGAGCTGCAGGGACAATGCCCCGGTGATGCACTACTGTAGGCTGGGCGGACTGGCTGATGAGGCCTAAATGAATGGCCTCTGCTGTGCTGAGCGTGACCTCCTGAATGAACACCACCAAAACTACCAGACCCTCGAGGCCTCTTGGCCTCCCTCTCATCTCGCTCCTGGCGGATAACTGACTCGATCTCTCTAGCAATGTCAAACACCTCCTCAAAAGAAGTGCCAAATACCCTCTCCCTGGTAAGAAAAATCTGAAGCTGATAAGTGAGGACATCAACGAACCTCCTGATCCTCTCCCTTTCCATGGGAACTAGCCAAATAACATGACGGGCTAACTCGGAGAACCTCATCTCATACTTTGTCACGCTCATGTCCCCCTGACACAACTGTTCGAACTCCCTGTGTAGCTCCTCCATGCAGGGTTGCGGTACATACTTCTCCAGGAAAAGAATGGAGAACTGAAGCTAGGTAAGGGGCGCTGCTTTAATAGGTCTACGCCTCTCATAGACCTCCCACCAAGCGAGTGCAGCTCCTCAGAACTGGAAGGTAGTAAATGGGACTCCACTAGCCTCCAATATCACTACTGTGCGATGAATCCTCTAACACTTGTCTAAGAAGCCCTGGGCATCATCGCCCTCAGTACCACATAAAGTCGGAGGCTGAGGTCTACTACATCTCTCCAACCTGCGCTGCTCATCATCTACCAAAGCTGGGACAACAAAAACCTTGGATGGGGCAACCGACTGGGCCGGAGCTGCCCCCGATGTCTGAGGCCCCTGGGTAACCTGCTCAGGTGTCCGGGCAGCTGGAGTTTGAGTGCCTCCCCCGTCCTGAGAAGTAGCGGCAGTAGTAGACATAGCGAGTGCCTATGCAAGACTGGTGCACACCGTCAGAATTTGAGCTAGGGTGTCTTGAAGACCCGGAATCATAATAGGCACTGCCGGTTCCTGAGCCAGTCCCGCTGGAACATCTGCAGATGGGACCTAATCCTGAACAATACGAGGGTCCACAGGTACTGTCCCGGCTGCTGCGCGGGCTGCACCCCTCCCTCTTCCACGACCTCGATCGCGACCTCGACGTCTCGCTGGTCTAGCTGGTGTCTAGTAACCCTGATCGGTATCACGAGTCCTCACCATCTGTGGGAGAATGAAAACAACAGAAGTTTAGTTCCAGGAATCAACAGATTCGCACGAAGGATTTCAAGAATGTGAGATTTTCCTAAGGGTTATATAGCCTCTCGAAGATAAGTACAGACGTCTCTGTACCAATCTGCAAGACTCTACTAAACCTGCTCATGATTGGCTAGACCTATTTAACCTAGAACTCTGATACCAACTTCTCACGACCCCAATACCCAGTTGTGATGGCGCCTGTCGTGAAATCAGGCAAGCCACACATTTCATTGCTAAAAGTTGTTTTCAGGAAAAATCATTATATTTACAACAAGAGTCTCGTTTATATAAAAGTATTTAAGGGTTTAACATCACTGATAACATAAATAAAAGAAAACCCGAAACCAGATCTAGTGTCACCGAGTCATGAGCTAGTACATCAAAATTACGATTACAGAGCCAACCCAAAGTTGTATGAAATAAGTAAATATGACAGTTGGATAGAGAAGGAGATAATCGAGGCTGCGATCGCCCATTGCTACCTCGATGCCTCCCAAGGAAATCTGATTGCAGCTCAGCAACCACTATCGGGTCTCGTTGTACCTGGATCTGCACACAAGGTGCAGGGGGTAATATGAGTACACCAACTCATAAGTAATGAACCCAAACTACGGGCTGAGAGGTAGTGACGGACTAAACCTCAATAATTGTAATGGAAACAGTACACAAAATTTAGGCATGTTCACAGTTTTAATAGATAATGAAAACAAAATATGACCGATATGATAAGTAACCCAGGTATATCTTAGTAGTCTACCTGCCAAAGTATCAACAGTGTGGAAATGTCCCTAGTGCTCACAACTCTCACATTAAAGTCCACTCAGTACTGTACATGGATCTCGGGCCCAGGGAAGATCCATCCCGAATAGTAAATAAACACCAGTGGCCGTAGTCACTCAGTACTGAGGAAAAAGGCTGATCCATCCCCACGAAGAAGATATATCTCCGGAACACAACACTCGGACAAGATCCATGTCCAGGGACGATTCATCCCTCACATATCATCAACTTTGGACAAAATCTATGCCTAGGGAAGATCCATCCCTCAATATCAATGCGTTGAATCGGGGTGTAAAGACTCCGGAGGGGCTCATATTGGCTCAAGCGCTATATCAAGCCAACGAAGGCATGATCAGAGTATCACTGTGGTGTGCAACTCAGTCTCATAACTGTCTCAATAACAGGCTCTAGGCCTCACTCAATCATTACACTCCATTCTCTCTCACATGGGCTCACAGATGCATGAACTAGCCCGAAACAATGACAAATATATAAAAATCAACAATTACCGAGACTGAGGCATGAAATAATATGCTATGACAGGACTGAGTATACAAAATCAAATAAACACATAAGGATACAACAATATACGACCACTCGGGTCTCAGCATTTTCGGGGTGAAGCCCTAACATTTGACTTAGTATGATTTTTAGTATGTCCACATTAACCACATCAATAGAAGTGCGGATACCTACCCGAAATAGCTACTAGATGGTGCCATGGGATGAGTCAGGCCACAAATCACTCAGTGTACCCCCGCACGCCCATTACTTGGCATCTGCATCACCTAAATTATAATCATATAGCATATATTCGGGGTTTCGAACACTCAGAACCAAGTTTGGAAACGTTGCTTACCTCAAAACCAGCTAAAATCCTAGCCCTCAATGCCTTTGCCTCTAGACTCGGCCTCTGGTTGCTCCAAATCTACCAAAAGTCAGATTTATATGACTAATATATACCAAGGAACGAAACCCACTAGAAAATTATCAAATTTACCCAAAAATCCCGAAATTGACCAAGCCCACATCTCGGAATTTGATAAAAATCACATCAAAAGAATCCTCATCATCCCACGAGTCTATACATACCAAGAACATCAAAATCGGACCTCAAATGACCTCCCAAATGCCCAATTAAAGGTCTCAAATTACAAGCCCTAATTCCCCTATTTGTATCACAAATTTCCATCATTTTCACCCCCAATCAGTCAAATAATAATATATAAACGATTTTTAAGTCCAAAATTCTTACCTGCACGAAGAACCCTCGAATTACCTCTTCAAAACTCTCCAAAAAGTTTCAAACCTGTATACAAATGGTGGAAAAAATGACCAAAATTTACTAAGGCTCCTATTTATATGCTCTACCCAGCGATGACCGCACATGCGTCTAATTTAGCGCACCTTCGGACCCCCACCTACGGTCCCTGGTGCGCACCTGCGAAAAATCACTTAAAGGTCCAAATCCGCACCTCCGACTCACCTACCGCACCTGCAAAGTCTTAGATGCGGCCAATCGTCATCATCTGCGATCCTTATCCCCTTTAGCCATTTCCGCACCTGCGATGCCCAATTCGCACCAGCGTGCCTGCGGCCACCCCTCCGCATCTGCGGAAATCACAGAACAGATCACACCAACAACCCTCTAAGGCCAAAAAGTCCTCCGTTAACCATCCGAACTCATCCCCAGGCCCTCGGGACCTCAACTAATGGTACCCACAAGTCACAAATTATCACCTGGACTTAGTCGAACCCTCGGAACACCCAAAATAACATCAAAACACCAAATCAACCCATGATTCAAACCTAAGGATTTTCAAACTTTTCAAAAATCACCAACGATGCCGAAACTACCCAAAACAGGTCCGAATGACCTGAAAATTTGCACACACATCCAAAATGACGCTACGAACCTGTTCCAACTTTCGGAATTCCATTCCGACCTCGATAACTAATTTTCCAGTGCCGACCGGAAATTGCCACAAACTCTGTTTCACCAATTCAAGCCTAGTTCTACTCTGGACCTCTAAACCACATTCCGAAGACACTCCTAAGTTCGAAATCACCTAACAAAGCTATCTGAGCCCTAAAATCCGCATTGCGGGGTCGTTTACCTAATAGTCCACTTCCGGTTGCCTTTTCCAACCATAAGGCCAACTTAAGAGACTAAGTGTCTCATTTCTCACCACGACCACTCCGGACCTGAACCAACTGACCCAACACATCGAAAATAGGCTAAGCAATACATGACAATAGGGAAACATGAGAAACGAGGCAAATCTCACGGAACGACAGGCTGGGTCGTTACATTGGGACACCGTTTCGTCTAAATTTATATATATATATATATATTTAAATTAAAAAATAAAAATATTTGATATAAATACAAAAAAATAGCACCGCTTGTCATTACAATAATTCGTACTATATAAATGGGGGTATTACTAGCTAATTTGAAGTGTCATGAAATGTGGAGAAGTGAAGAATTGTAGAGAGATCCTACGGAGAGATTTATAAAAAATATTTTTCCTCCATATTGGTATCAGAGCTTCTACGATCTTGGGAGAGAATCACGTAGCTTTCTCTGCCGGCCGGCAATGCTAGCTGATATGCAGGCCGTCTGGAAAAATAATATTGTTGGAAAACGCCTGACCAATTATTATATTGGTGAAAGCCGAGAAAATGACACATATATGGAAAAAATAATTATGATGAGAAGGAATACATAAAAAAAGTTTATTTCAAACTTAAGAAATGCAAGAAAGTATGGCACAATAGAAAGAGGATCTTCTATAAGTTGGAGAGAAAAAAAATTAAAATATTGGATGGAAATAAGTACTCCAACAAATTGAAGGTTGAAGAGAAGTGTATCAACAAAATTGTGTGTTGGTGACAAAGTGCATCAATAAGAGTTGAAGATAGGGCCTGAACAGCTGCAACTGGTTGGGCTGGTACTGCCCCTAGTGTCTGGAGTCCTTGCATCACCTGATATGGTGTACGGGCGGCCAGAGTCTAGGTACCTTCCCTGGCCTGAGAAGTGGTTGCTGCAGCCGGAACAGAGACTGCATGGACAATACTAGTACACACGGTCAGAATCACAGCTAAGGCCTCCTAAAGTCCTAGAGTCACGATGGGCACAACCGGTGCCTGAGCTGGCCCCACTGGCTCAACTATGTATGGTGCCTACTCTTAAGATGGAACGACTAGTGGGTGTGCAGGTGCTACCCTAGATACTTACGAGTTGCACCCCTACCCCTACCGCAGTCTCTACCACGACCCCAGCTGGTGGTGCTGGTGGTTGTCCATCCTGCCTAGTATTACGTGTCATAACCATTTATAAGAGAATAGAATAACAGAAGTTTAGTTACAGGAATCAACAATCCGCACGACAAGAATACGAGAATGTAAAGTTTTATAAGGATTTGGAAGCCTCTCGAAGATAAGTACAGACGTCTCCGTACCGATCCGCAAGACTCTACTAAACCTGCTCATGACTCGTGAGACCTATGTAACCTAGGCTCTGATACTAACTTGTCACGACCAAAAAATCAATCGTTGTGATGGCGTCTATCATGGAACTAGGCAAGCCACTACTCAACCATATCAATACAGTAAAATCATTGAAAATTATACAGAAGCAGTTAACATTTTCGAAAACCTATTATAAAAGAAATAAATCCACAACGCAATACCAATCTCTCCCAAACCCGGGGTGTCACCGAGTACATGAGCATCTATACCGAGATACAGTCTACTACAATGTATAAGGAATAATAACTGAAATACAAGTAAACATAATGAAGGAGAGTCAAGGAATGCGAACGACATGCAGCTACATCGATAGTCTCCGTGATCTCAATTCCTCGCTCAACAGCCACCATAACCGGAAGCACCTATATTTTCACATGAGGTGTAGGGTGTAGCATAAGTATAACCAACTCAGTAAGTAACAATACTAAATAAGGGACTGAAGATAGTGACGATCTACACATTTATAATTCATTTTCAATAATCTCAACAAGGAAAAGTAGACATGCTTTCAAATCCGGCAATTTAAGTCAAATCAGTTTATACGTGCAAAGTTCAAGTAAAACTGGAGATAATATCTCTCCGAAGATTCAAAATAGTGATATTTGGCAGCTATGTGCAACAAAAATGATATCAAATTCAGCCTCTCATGGCAACGGGTCCCATTCACACAAACCTCACAATCACTCATTCCTCTAAGTCACTCGGCACTCTGTACTCGGCACTAGGCACTCAGCACTATGTAAGTACCTGCTCTCACTGTGGGTGTTTACAAACTCTATAGGGGCTCCTTTAGAACAAACGCTATATCAAGCCAATCATGGCATAAAACCAATAAAACATGTTGCGGCGTGCAGCCCCATCCCAAAAATAGCTTCACAATCAGGCCATCGGCCTCATTGAATGACAAATCTCTTCAGTCTCTCGGGCTCTCAAAAATCATAAAAGTCAGCCCAAACATAAATTGTATGATGTATCAACAAGGAATAATAGAGACTAAGATATTATATACATGAAGAATCTGGAGCTGAGTGCAAATAGTAGATAATAGGTAATTCGACACGTACGCGGCCTCTGTGGGCTCCAACAGTATCAGCACATAGCCTAAACATGATTTCTAACATGAAATGCAGTTCAATTTCTATAACACATGGTGAATATGGAGGTAGAAACAAGCTATTCATGTTGGAAATTTCCAAGGAAGACCGAGTCCCAATTCCGACGGTGCACACCTACACGCCCGTCACTTAACATGTGCGTCACCTTCAAACCAATCACATAACATAAAATTCGGGGTTTCATACACTTAGAAACCATATTTATAACTGTTACTTACCTCAATTCAAGTAGAATCCCTACTCCAATATGTCTTTGCCTCGTAAATCGGCCTTCGAACATCTCGAATCTAGCCACAAACAATACAATACAATCAACACGGGCTAAGGAATAATTCTACAACAAATTACGAATTTATAACTCAAAAATCTGAAATTGGTTCAAATCTCCCACCCGGGACCACGTCTAACAAAACTCACAAAAATCGAAAGCCCATCCAACCACAAGGCCAACCATACATTTTTTATCAAATTCCAACACCAATTCATCACTCAAATCCCCAAATTACACTCTACAATTCCTTAGCCTTAAACCCCAAAATTACACCTCAAAAACACACCTACTAGGTGAGAAAATCAATGGGGAAGCATAATTTTTGAAGAAATTTAACCACAAGTTACTTACTTAAAGAATCCCTTCGAAATATCTCCCAAAAATTGCCTAATTCTAAGTTCAAAATGTTATAATGCAGCAAAAATCGCGAACCCTAGAATTTATATGTTATGCCCAGTTGCACCGCACCTGCGGTCCCACTTTTGCGGTAAAAAATATGCACCCCCGGAAGTCACTTAACTCACCTAGGCTCGCACCTCCGCTCAAGGTCTCACACCTGCGGAGGGGCTTATTCGGCCAACGATCCGCTTCTGCGGAAATAGCGTATACCCCTCACTCATTCACATTCCGCTTCTGCGCCCTCTTTGCCGCATCTGTGGCCTTGCAAGTGCGGAAAAGACCTCGCACATGCGACCTCTGCCATTTCCTTCCTGGCCCGCTTCTGCGGCTCTCTTGTTGCTTCTGCAGGCTGGCTCTTGCACTGCCTACTTCGCAGGTGTAATTACACCAGTAGTCATCAAACTTCAGCAGCTCTTCAACTTTAAACCTTGATCCGTTTACAACTCGAAATCAACCTGATGCCCCCGGTACCTCAACCAAACATTCCAACAAGTCTTAAAACATCATAGAAACTTAGTCGAGCCTTTAAATCAACTCAAGAAACATCAAAAACATGAATCACACCCCAATTCAAGCCTAATGAACTTTGAAATTTCCAAATTCTACAATCGACGCCGAAACCTATCAAATTACATCTGATTGACCTCAAGATTGGCGCACAAGACAAAAATGACACCACAAACCTACTCCAACTTCCAGAAATCCAATCCGACCCCGATATCAAAAAGTCCACTCCCGGTCAAGTTTCTCGAAAATCCAAGTTTCTCCATTTCAAACCTAATTCCATTACGGACCTCCAAATCACAGTCCGAACACGCGCCTAAGTTTAAAATCACCCGAAGGATCTAATGGAACCATTGAAATTCAAATCCGGGGTCGTTTACACATAAGTCAGCATCCGATCAACTTTTCCAACTTAAGCTTTCCGTTATGAGACTAAGTGTCTCAATTCATTCCGAAATCCTTCCGGAACCGAACCAACCACCTTGATAACTTATAAAATAATAGTAAAGCACAAAATCCACAGAAAATAGGGGAACAGAGCTGCAACTCTCAAAACGACCGGCCGGGTCGTTACATCCTCCCCTCTTAAACAAATGTTCATCTTCGAACGAGTCTATAAATATACCTGGAGACTCGAATAGGTGTGGATATATGGTTTGCATCTCTAGCTCGGTCTCCCAAGTAGCCTCCTCAACTGGCTGACCTCTCCATTGCACCTTCACTGAACCTATATCCTTTGACCTCAACTTTCGAACATGCCGATCAAAAATAGCAACCAGCTCTACATCATAAGTCAAATCACCATCCAACTAAATTGTGATGAAACCCAAAACATGAGACGGATCACCAACATACTTATGGAGCATAGAAACATGAAAATGTACCGAGGGATCAACTTTTCTTTCTTTCTTGAACATCAGAACAACCTTCATCGGTGAAACTTTTAGTAGGACCTTCTCCCCAACCATGTAAGAAACATCACGAACCTTTCTGTCGGCATAACTCTTCTGTCTGGAATGTATCGTGCAAAGCCGCTCCTGAATCAATTTAACATTGTCCAATGCATCCCGAACCAAGTTAGGACCCAAAAGCGTAGCCTCTCTCGGATCAAACCAACCCACTGGAGATCTACACCATCTTCCATACAAAGCCTCATACGGAGCTATCTGAATGCTCGACTGATAGCTGTTGTGTAGGTAAACTCCATGAGTGGAAGAAAATGATCTCAAGAACCCCCAAAAATCAATAAAACAAGTGCATTTCATGTCCTCCAATATCTGAACAGTGCGCTCGAACTGTCTGTCCGTCTGAGCATGAAATGTTGTGCTCAACTCAACCTGGGTGCCAATTCTCGTTGTACCTCCCTCCAGAACCATGATTTAAACTATGTGCCTCGATCTAAAATGATGGACACCGTCACATCGTGAAGGCGGACAATATCTCAGATGTAAATATCATCCAACCGTTTCGAAGAATATGTAGTACCAATTAGAATGAAGTGTGCGGACTTGGTCAGCCGATCCACAATTCAAAATTCCTCGAAGTTCGTGGGAGCCCAACTACAAAATCCATGGTGATCCGCTCCTACTTCCACTATGGAATCTCTACCCTCTAAACCAATCCACTCGGTCTCTGATAGTCATACTCCACCTGTTGATAGTTAAGGAAGCGAGATACAAACCCCACTATATCCTTCTTCATTCTTCTCCACCAATAGTGCTGCCTCAAGTCCCGATACATTTTCGCAGCACCCAGTGGATGGAATACCACGAACTGTGGGCCTCCTCTAGAATCAACTCACGTAGCGCATCCACATTGGGCACACAAATCCAACCATGCATCCTCAATACCCATCATCCCTAATAGTCACATCTCTGGCATCACCGTGCTGAACCTTGTCCTTAAGGACAAACAAATGGGGATCATCATACTAGCTCTCTCTGATACGGTCAAATAAGGAAGACCGAGAAACCACTAAAAGCCGACTAGGCTCTGAAATATCTATCTCATGAACTGGTTGGCCAAAGCATGAATATCAACTGTAAGAGGTTTCTCTCCAACGAGAAGGAATTCAAGACTACCTATACTCACCACCTTTCTACTCAAGTCATCGGCCACAACATTGGCCTTCCCGGGATGATACAGAATGGTGATATCATAGTCCTTTAACATCTCCAACCATCTTCGCTGCCTCAAGTTTAGAACCTTTTATTTGAACAAGTGTTGGAGGCTCTGATAATTCGTAAACACCTCACAAGACACGTCATAGATATAACACCTCCAAATCTTCAATTCATGAACGATGGCAACTAACTTCAAATCATGTACATGGTAGTGCTTCTCATGAGGCTTCAACTGATGCAAAGCATAAGCAATCACTCTACCCTCCTGCTACCCTCCTGCATGAAGACACACCCGATACCGATCCGAGAAGCATCACAATACACTGTATAAGAACCAGAAGCTGATGGTTGAACTAAAATTGGAGATGTGGTCAAGGCAGTATTGAGCTTCTGAAACTTCTCCTCGCACTCATTCGACCACCTAAAAAGAGCACCCTTTTGGGTTAATTTGGTCAAGGGAGATACAATAGACGAGAAGCTCTCCACAAAGCGACGATAATAACCGACCAAGCCAAGAAATATCTGAATCTCCTTAGCTGAGGATTGTCTTGGCAAACTCTAAACCTCCTCTATCTTCTTCAGATCCACCTGAATATCCTCACTGGACACCACGTTCCCCAAGAATGCCAGTAAACTGGGCGAAAACTCACACTGGGAGAATTTGGCATAAAGCTTCTCCTCCCTCAACCGCCGCAACACAATCCTCAAATTTATTCCTGGATACGAGAGTACACCTGAATATCATCAGATCAAACTATAATAAACGAGTCAAGATAAGGATAAAACACATTGTTCATCGGATGCATGAACGATGATGGGGCGTTGGTCAGCCGAAAAGACATCAAAAGGAAGTCATAATGACCATAACGGGTCCTGAATGCTGTCTTTAGAATATCCGAGTCCTGAATCTTCAGCTGGTGATACCCAGATCTCAAATCGATCTTGGAGAACACCCTCGCTCCTTGAAGCTGGTCAAATAGATCATCAATACGTGGAAAAGAATAATTGTTCTTGATTGTAACTTTGTTCAACTGCTTATAATCAATGCACATCCTCATAGTACCATCCCTCTTTTTCACAAACAGAACCGGTGCACCCCAATGTGACACGCTAGCCGAATAAACCCCTTATCAAGGAGATCCTGAAGTTGTTCCTTCAATTCTTTCAACTCATCTGGTCCATGCAATACAGTGGAATAGAAATTGGCTGAGTGCCCAACACCAAGTCAATACCGAAATCAATATCCCTGTCGGGCAGCATACCCGACAGGTCTACAGGGAACACATCTGGAAACTCCCGCACCACCGGAACAAAATCAATAGTGGGAGCATCAACACTAACATCCCTCAGAAAGGCCAGATAAGATAAACAACCCTTCCCAACCGTCTGTTGGGCCTTCAAATATGAAATCACTCTACTGGAAGCATAATCTAGAGAACCTCTCCACTCAATCCTTGGCAATCCCGACATCGCCAACTTCATGGTCTTAGAGTGACAATCTTGAACAGCATGAAATGGAGACAACAAATCCTTACCTAAAATCACGTCAAAGTCCACATACTAAGCAACAAAAGATCAACTCTGGTCTCTAATCCCCCAATAGTCACCACACACGACCAATATACACGGTCCACAACCATAATATCGCCCATGGACGTAGAGACATGAACATATGAAGCTAAGGTCTCCCGAGGAATATCAAAATGATGAGCAAAATACGATGATACATATGAATAGGTGGAACCAGGGTAAAATAATACAGAGGCATCCCTGTGGAAAAATGAGACAATACTTGTGATAATTGCATCTGAAGCAACTATATATGGTCTGTCAGGAATAACATAGAATAAGGCCTGACTGCCACCTGATCGGCCTCCCCCTCTTGGGCGGCCTCTAGCTGGCTGGGCCCCAACACAAGCTCGTTAAGCGAGTAGTGAAGTAACGGTTGCTAAAGTCATAGGCTGACTCTTCTGCTGAGTTGGACCTTCCAGGTGACAAGGACACTGCCTCCACACATTCCCAAACTCCCTCTCAAAGCAACTCCCTAGAGCTGGTGGTGGGAACTGAAGGGAGCGCCGAGCACCGGGATAATTGGTGGAAGGACCTGGCATAGATGAGCCCTGGACCGATGGAGCACGGGACGAACTTTGAGCTGGAAGGGAACTGAGAGATGACTGCCTAATAAGAACTGTAAGAACCATGGCTGGATAATGCACCACGGTGAATTTAACCGTCTGAGCATGCATATAAGGACAACCCCTGCCGTGGTGGAACTGACCCCCAAAAGGAACACAACTAAACCTCCTGACCGACGAGGCCTCTTGGCCTCCCTCTCTACCCGCTCCTTACTATGGACTATCAATATCTGCCGAGCAATGTTGACTACCTCATCAAAAGTAGCACCAGATACCATCTTCCTAGTCATAAGCAACTGCAACTGATATGTGAGGCCATTGATGAACCTCTGAATCCTCTCCCTATTAGTGGGAACCATCCAAACAGCGTGATGAGCCAACTCAGAGAACCTCATCTCGTACTGCATCACAGACATGCCATCCTGACGAAGCTGCTCAAATTGTCTGCGCAACTCCTCCCAATGAGATTGCGGCACGAACTTCTCCAAAAAGAGAACAGAGAACTCTTTCCATGTAAGTGGTACTACACTGGCCGTCCTACTCCTCTTATAAGCCTCTTACCATCTGAGAGCAGCCCTAGAGAACTGAAAAGTAGTGAACGAGACCCCACTAGTCTCCAGAATACCTGTTGTCCGAAGTATCCACTCGCACTTATCCAGAAACCCGTGAGCATCCTCTGAATCAGCACCACTAAATGATGGAAGTTGAAGTCCCCCAAATCACTCAAGTCCCCTCTGCCCATCATCAGCCATAACGGGGACCATTAGGGCCTGAACAACTGCAACTGGTTGGGCTGGTAGTGCCCGCAGTGTCTGGAGTCACTGCATCACCTGCTCTGGTGTATGGGCGGCGGGAGTCTGGGTACCTTCCCTGGCTTAAGAAATGGTTTTTGCGGACGAAATAGAGACTGCTTGGGCAAGACTGGTACATACGGTCAGAATCTGGGCTAAGGTCTCCTGAAGGCCTAGAATCACGATGGGCACAGCTGGTGCCTGAGCTGGCCCCACTGGCTTAACTGTGTCTGGTACGTGCTCCCAAGCTGGAACGGCTGGTGTGTCTGCAGGTGCTACCTTAGCTACTTACGAGCTGCACCCCTACCCCTACCCCTACCCCTACCGCGGCCTCTACCGCGACCTCAGCCTCTCGAGGCCCTAGCTGGTGGTGTTGGTGGCTGTCCATCCTGCCAGTATTATGTGTCCTCACCATTTATGAGATAATAGAATGACCGAAGCTTAGTTACCGGAATCAACAATCCAAACGCAAGAATACAAGAATGTTAAATTTCCTAAGGGTTCGGCAGTCTCTCGAAGGTAAGTACAGACATCTCTATATCGATCCGCAATACTCTACTAAAACTGCTCATGACTCATGAGACCTATGTAACCTAGCTCTGATACCAACTTGTCCCGACCCAAAAACCAACCGTCGTGATGGCACCTATTGTGGAACTAGGCAATCCACTACTCAACCATCTCGACACAGTAAAAGCTTTGAAAATTATATGAAAGCAGTTAACATTTACGAAAACCTATTAAAACAGAAGTAAATCCACAACGCAATACAAATCTCTCCCAAAATTGGGGTGTCACCGAGTATATGAGCATCTATACCGGGATAAAGTCTACTACAATGTCTAAGGAATAAGAACTGAAATATAAGTAAAGATAATGAAGGAGAATCAAGGCATGCGAACGACATGCAGCTACCTCGATAGTCTCCGAGATCTCAATTCCTCGCTCAACAGTTGTCGTAACCGGAAGCACCTATATCTGCACACGAGGTGTAGGGTGTAGCATAAGTATAATCAACTCAGTAACTAACAATACTAAATAAGGAACTGAAAATACTGACGAGCTACACAGTTATAATTTATTTTCAATAATCTCAACAAGGAAAAGTAGACATGCTTTCAAATCCGACAATTTAAGTCAAGTGAGTTTATACATGCCGAGTTCATGTAAAACAGTAGATAATATATTTCCGAAGATCCAAAATAGTGATATATGGCAGAAATGTACATCAACGATGATATCAAATGCAGCCTCTCATAGCAACAGTCACTCAGTCCTCCCATTCACTCCAACCTCACAATCAACCATTCCTCTCAGTTACTCATTCCTCTTAGTCGCTCGGCACTCGGCACTTGGTAGGTACATGCGTTCACTAGGAGTGTTTTAGACTCCGGAGGGGCTCCTTCAGCCTAAATGCTATATCAAGCCAATCATGGCATAAACTCAATGAAACATGTTGCAGCGTGCAACTCAATCCCATAAATGTCCTCACAATCAGGACCTCAGCCTCACTCAGTCACCAATCTCTCCAGTCTCTTGGGCTCTCAGAAATCATAAAAATCAGCCAAACATAAATGATATGATATATCAACAAGGAATAATAGAGATTGAGATATGATATACAAGAAGAATATGAGACTGAGTGAAAATAGAAGATAACAGGTAATTCAACATGTACGCGGCCTCTGTGGGCCCCAAAAGTAATAACACTTAGCCTAAACATGATTTCTAACATAAATTGTAGTTAAAGTTCTATACCACAAGGTGAATATGGAGTTGGCAACAAGCTATTCAAGTTTACAATTTCCAAGGAATGGGCCAAGTCCCAATTCTGACGGTGCACGCCCACACGCTTGTCACCTAGCATGTGTGTCACCTCCAGGACAATCACATAACATAAAATTAGGGGTTTCATACCCTCAATACGAGATTTAGAATTGTTACTTACCTCAATTCGAGCAGAAACCCTACTCTAATATGCCTTTGCCTGACAAATCGGCCTCCGAACATCTCGAATCTAGCTACAAACAATACAATACAATCGGGGAAGCATAAGTATTGAAGAAATTAAACCATAAGTGACTTACCTCAAGAATCCATTCGAAATCTCTCTCAAAAATCGCCCAATTATGTTAATGAAGCCAAAATCGCGAACCCTAGCATTTATATGTTCTGCCCAGTTGCACCGCACTTGCGGTCCGAAAATCCGTTTTTGCGGTGGAAACTCCACACTACAAAAGTCACTTAACTCACCTGATCTCGCACCTACGCTCTAGGTCTCGCACCTACGGAGGCGCTTCTAGGGCCAATGATCCGCTTCTGCAGAAACAACTTACACCCCTCACTCATTCACACTCCGCTTCTGCGCCCTCCTTGCCGCATCAGAGGCCTCGCAAGTGCGGAAAGGACCTCGCACCTGCAACCTCTGCCATTTCCTTCCTGGCCAGCTTCTTTGGCTTCCTTCCAGCTTCTGCGGGCTCGCACCTGTGGTGCCCACTCCGCAGATGTGATTACACCAGCAGTCCTCAAACTTCAGTAGCTCATCAACTTTAAACCTTGATCCGTTAACTACCCAAAATCAACCCGAGACCCTGGGGACCTCACTCAAACATACCAACAAGTCTTAAAGCATAATACGAACTTAGTCGAGCATCAAAAACACGAATCGCACCCCAATTCAAGCCTAATGAACTTTGAAATTCCAAATTCTACAAACGATGCTGAAACCTATTAAATCACGTCCGATCGACCTCAAAGTTTTTACACAAGCCACAAATGACACCGCAAACCTACTCCCACTTTCGAAAATCTAATCCGACCTCGATATCAAAAATTCCACTCCCGGTCAAATTTCTCAAAAATCCAACTTTCGCCATTTCAAGCCTTATTCCACTACGAACCTCCAAATCACGGTCCAAACACGCTCCTAAGTCTAAAATCACCCAACGAAGCTAAGAAACCATAAGAAATCTGGGGTCGTTTACACATAAGTCAATATTGGTCAACTTTGCGAACTTAAGCTTTCCATTATGAGACGAAGTGTCTCAATTCATTCCAAAATCCTTCCAGACTCGAACTCACTTCCCTGATAAATCATAAAACAATAGTAAAACACAAAATGAGCAGAAAATGGGGGAACGAGGCTACAACTCTCAAAATGACCGGTCGGGTCGTTACAGTACATCAACGGGAGTTGGATGCAAGTGCCTCAATGAAAGTAGAAGTTGGAGAGAAGTGCTCCAGCACACACAAAAAAGTCAGACATATATAACTTTGAATTACAGAATAATTTTGGGACAATTAATTCAAAGTTGTAGTAAGAAACCTTAATTTTTTATGATTTGATATTTGCTAGTTTATTTAATTCATGTATAAATAGGATTTGTAACCACAATTATATAGGAATACCACTTATGTCACAACCCAAACTGATGGGCCGCGACGGGCACCTGGTACCTTACTTAACCGAGTACCAACATAACGTATCTTTCATATCATTCTACAATAGGTAAATGAACCGAAGTAAAGCATGGGGGAATACAAACTTATACATATGAAGTACGGGCCTATAAGACCAAAATAACCACTCGTGTCATGATCATAGGCCGACAAGGCCATACAATCTTTTATGTATATGACATCTGTCTACAAGCCTCTAAGAATATCTAATTTTCACAAAGGTCGGGACAGAGTCTTGTTATACTAAACAATATACGTCTAAATCATACTAACCAAACAAGCAAATCCGAAGCAAATGGAGCGCACCAACATCTTCCGCTGAGCTAATAGCCTACTTTATGGGATCTCGACCTGTTTGTCGGGACCTGCGGGCATGAAACGCAACGACCCAAGAACAAGGGACGTCAGTACGAATAATGTACCGAGTATGTAAGGCACATAAATAAGTACATAACAGACATTGAAGAAATATAGAGTAAATGACTCAACTTGTAAGTCTGGATAACTCTAAATCATGAAATACTTATAGTGTCAAGCATATACGTGTGAATGTCATGTCGTGCATAGGTACATGTGTTCATAACATCATCAAGCCTCTGAGGGAATCCCATCATATCATCTCGACCACTGTGGGCAAATCATCAACGTATACCAGCTGATCAGGTGGTGGTGCGTATATAACGCCGTAACCTTTTCTCATATCCCATATACTTTTATATACATATATACGCGTATATAACTCTATTTGGTCATTGATCAGTACACATGTATAAATGCATGAAATGCATAAGAAATACATTAATAAGATTTTCTTGGAATGCCATAAAAATTAATATGCCTTTTGGATACTTTATCAAATATGTATTTTTTTGATACCCATGAACAGAAGATATAATAATAATTCACATGGGGAATCAAGAATATAGACACCACTATTATTTCTATGAATAGAGTCATTTATGAAAGTTTCGTATTTTGCTCGTTTTATTTGTATTATTTGGATCATGCCAAGAAGAATGAAGGGATAGCCTTAACATACCTGAACCGAGTCTCTTGACAATCCCTCTAACACACATTGATTGTGACAAAACATGTAACGGCCAGATCGAAATAGGGCACAATCCACATGATATTCTTTAGAATGATTGCACCGTACACCCTTAGAATCACAAAATCCCATTGCTATTATGCATTATAATTTCGTATGAAATTATGCTTCAGATCTATTACTTGCTGAATATAATCATCCTTTATTTGTCATAGAAGCCTCACGTTACTATTAAAAATCTTGAGCTAATCACGTTTCTTAAGAATAAAGGTGTGATTCTCCATTCTCATATTCTCATCTTTATTTGATTGGAAGAATATTCACAAACCTTAACAAATAGCAATTCACGCTAGAGCTGTAGATTACAAATAAAGACTACAAACATTCTGAAGACCTACCAAAGTTTACATACGGTTGTCACCTATTTAAAATGTTCTTAAAACATTCTTAAGACACCCACTGGTCTTAAGACTTTCCACCTATTTAAAATTGACTCTTAGTCATGAATTATGACTAAGAGTCATACAGTTGGTATAGTGGTTTGCTGCCACATGGAATTTTTGTCTTATTCAACAATTAATTAATTTAATTAGGTATATCTCGCTACCCGGTAATTAACCAATTACCCGCATAATTAAGAATTATCTCAAATTAATTAAAATTCTACTTTATTTTTAATACACTTTATATATCCTACTATCATGGTCATATGGTACCTTGTATGGTACTAGTCTGTAAATATCGGGTATTATCGCTCGACCCGTATTTTTTCTCAAATCGGCCACCTTCCACGAAACTCTTTTTCTTTAATTTGTGTACCCTTTATCTTTCATTACACTTACTTGTCGCTTGTTATAAATAGCATAATCCTTATAGTCTCCCAATAATATTTTCCTTGGACTGATGCCAATTACCTTACAACAAATTCAACGTACAATACTACAGGGTACAACATCATCGTAATTTAATACTACGGGACATAATACTGATGTAATATTGCGGGGCGTAATCATTCCCCCCTTTGGAACATTCGTCCTCGAATGTTGACTGATGCTCTTATCATTTTCATAACTTATAGCTCTTGTGAAATACCTTGATACTCTCCTTGTCATTTAGGCAGTTGTTCTGTGAATAAATCCAAAGATTAGGGCATTCCCCCCTTTAGGCCTCTTTCTCACACTATGGTTTATGGTCGGAGTCCTTCCAGTCTCGTAACTGTTACTACCTTCTATCATGCAGCATGTACGACTCTGACCTTGTAAGTGCGCTTATGCGTCTCTTCCCTCCTTTTTCCTCCAGCTGTTAGCCAATTTCTAGGCCTTTTACTTTGTAAATATATACAGAGCTTAATAATATATCTCCTTGGACATCTATAGGTATACTGAAGTTTTTCGCTCGGTACCTTGTAGAATTTGCAAATATTGATGTATCTTATTTCATAGACCTAACTCTTTACCACATCTATGTACGTCATACTATACCATAACTTTTACTTTGATTTATCATTACTGAAGTCTGCAAATAACTCGATGTTACTCTCGTTGCTTATCCTTAAGATTGATGGTCTAATTGCATCTCATATTGTTGAACTTTCATCCATTTATTGTTGATTCACCATCTACCACTGATAACTTGATCTCTTATGTAACACTGCCGCTAAGGCTCACGTTTCATCGGGGAACATATGAATTGATTACACTGATCCACCTTGGGCGATATCATGCTTTTATAACCGTATCTCACAGTATCCCCATGCGATTCACCTTGCGTGGGTATTTTAATCCTGTCCAATTCATAAGATCCCTTTCTTCTTTTCGTCAGATCATTACTCAATCGAAGGCCCAAACGTCATCCTTTATCTATCACAATTACACACTCATTCTAATTACCAGGGCAGCCTTCCATCTCTTCTAAATGTTATTGTCTTTGATTTCATTCAATTCATTCAGGTTATAGTGAGCTTTTTATAACTTAGAGAAACCATCTGCTCTTTTTATTTTTATGGGCTTAATCCTCTGGACTTATGCATTTTCGTTACCTTCTCACTCGTCCGTCCTTATCCTTACCCCGGTCTTTTAGAACCTTGTCGCTTCACCATACAACAACTTGCGACCTACAAATATCTATTTATATTACTTGCAACCTTTCAACTTGCTTGCATCATAGATTTCCCTATATCATTTTGGAACATCAAGTGAGACATCACATTGTCTCTAACTCTTCTTTACTCTCCTAGTCAGGCTTTTCGATACCTAGAACATAGGATGGAAGATATGCTACTGACGATGCCGCTATTATTCCTAGATATTGAATGCCCGCGCTCCTAACCCTTTAATCCGAAGTATGGACTATTCACAATCTTATGCCTTGGAGTATTCCGCATGTTGTTTACCTTTACCTTAAAATCTCGCATCATATCTTCTCTTTCTTCCACAAAATCCCTTCCAGATAGGTGTAATTCACGTCTATAACTTGAAGCTCTATTATAATACTTGCACCTCTGGTGCATACATAATCTGGTAGGAGCTTCATACTGAATTCTTATGAGGCTGGTAGTCTTCTCACAAGCTTTATCATAAAGCCATTATAAAATATGGCTATTGTACTATCTCTCTTGTACCTATGATATTAAGAGTGATTCTATAATGGTTTCAATCATGATGTCTATAATTTTTCTAGGTCCAATAATCAGACTCCTGATTTTCTTAGTTGATGTAACTCTTTAGTTTCTTCTTCCTCCTGATCAGCCTTTATGTAGGCTTAAGCTATCTCCTTATCTACGAATTATGGTATTATTTATTAATTTAGTCTTTCATGGATGCAATGGAATATCCTTGATACAATCGTCTAACAATTCAATTCTTGATTTATGACTTGGACTCAACTCTTTCCTTTTAACTTATACCGGAGTCTTTTACGGTTGTATATGCTGCATGTATAAAAATTTGAACCCTTAAGTGTGTTCATAACGTAACCAACTGTGGATCACTCTCTGAATTTCTCATAAATCTTCTTCTGTTGTCCATTTTGTTATCGCCGAAAGGAAACCTAAAATCCTCGTGATATCGACCACAATCAAATCAATCAGCCCCTAATTCATGTTTAGTTTATCTTGTTCACTAGCCCATACTGATTGCTATGATTCTGAGGTTTAACTTTTTCCTTCTGGTAGTCGTGTTAGAGTCACGAACTTATTTCTAAAAGTGACGATATGACTTTATGGCCTATACTCTTTTGTTGTCTCAAGGCCTGTCACCTCTCGTATTTCCCTTCACTTGACTATAGGCTCTGTAATACTGTCATTTTTTATCTACGGTTTTCATCCATGTATCACGTCTTACTCATAATGCTCCATTAATTCTCTTCTTATTTCTTGATAACATTTCTGTCAATCACTTTATTCCAAAAACTTCGACAAGACCTTCTTTCGCATTTTAGCTCTCATATGGCATAACTTAGATCGGTGTGGCCAATTGTACATACCTCTATTATTGTTGAAGGTAACTCAAAAGGCTTATATTTCTCTGCCTCAATTGTAAATACTAATAATTATTCATTAACTCGGTGTGTCATACCCATCTTCATCTTGATCCTTTTACTTGTTGAAACTTGTGTCTGTCTTCTGAATCTCTCATTGCCTTTCACCATAGGGGTTGATAGATATCCTTGCCTTAAGGTTCCTTATCAATAGTCTTACACGTCTTAGTATACACATGATCTGCTGAATACCCCATATTTATCCCTCATAAGCATGATGCAAAAATAGAGCTCCTCCGACTCAACTCTTCCACAGCTAAATCTCTTACCAACCGTCTTTCTGGATGTAGACATCGTTGTATTACGATCTAGAGTAAGAATAAAGAGTGAAAATCCCAAATTCCCTATAGCCTCTTTCTTATAAGTATGGTGCACGACACACCCATAAACAAGACTCTACAAGACACGGCTTGTAGATTCCCTAGGAAAGAACTGCTCTGATACCACTTATGTCACAACCCAAACCGATGGGCCGCGATGAGCACATGGTACCTTAATTAACCGAGTACCAACATAACGTATCTTTCATATCATTCTATCATAGGTAAATGAACCGAAGTAAAGCATGAGGGAATACAAACTTATACATATGAAGTACGGGCCTATAAGACCAAAATAACCACTCGTGTACTAAACATAGGCCGGCAAGGCCATACAATATTTTACGTACATGACATCTGTCTACAAGCCTCTAAGAATACATAATTTTCACAAAGGTCGGGACAGAGTCCCGCCATACTAAACAATACACCTCTAAATGGTACTAAACAAACAAGCAACTCCGAAGCAAATGGAGCGCACCAACAACTTCCACCGAGCTGATAGCCTACTTGAAGGGATCTCGACCTATCTATCAGGACCTGCGGGCAGAAAATGCAGCATCCCTAGGAAAAAGGGACGTCAGTACGAATAATGTACCGAGAATGTAAGGCACATAAATAAGTACATAATAGACATCGAAGAAATATAGAGTAAATGACTCAACTTGTACGTCTGGATAACTCTGTAAATCATGAAATAATTATAGTGTCATGCATATGCGTATGAATGTCATGTCGTGAATAAGTACATGTGTTCATAACATCATCAAGCCTCTACGGGCATCCCATCATATCATCTCAGCCACTGTGGGAAAATCATTAACGTATACCAGTTGATCAAGTGGTGGTGCATATATAACGTCGTAACCTTTTCCCATATCCCATATACATATAATATACATATATACGCGTATTGTCACGACCCCAAATCCTAAGCCGATCGTGATGGCGCCTATCGTGGAACTAGGCCAGCAAACATATTTACAGTTTCCTTAAAAATCGCGACCAATATCAAGCATTTCATCGAATATACAGAATGTACTAAATGCATTAGGCCAATAAACAATTCAACCAACCCCAAAACCCGGAGCCAACATGTCATGAGCATCTAAGGTGTACTATTATAATACAAAACCTCCGAATAAATAGCTAGATATAACAAGAAGGGAAACAGAGATGCTGCGGACGCTGAACAACTACCTCTATATCCCGCAATCCGTATCCGCGGGGAATAGATGGCTAATGCTCGGTATCTGCACCTGAATCTACACACAAGGGTGCAGGGAGTAATGTGAGTACGCTAACTCAGTAGTAATGAAAATAAATCAAGTCTAAGCGGCAAGAAAACACATGAAAATCAATGTCATCAATTCAAAATATGCACAGCCTTTCTTTCCAACAGTATTAACATAGATATATGAAATCATCATGCCTTAAAACCAACTTCAGAAAAGTCCTTTAAATAATGTATGTTTCCAACAACTTCAAACCAAAAGATTTCGTATGAAAATGAAATAAATCATAAAGAGGCCCCTCGGGCAAAACATATTTCATAAGTTCAGAGTGAAAGTTGTAAAATCATAAGTAGCCCCTCGGGCAAAAACATATATCATAATCAGCCACTCGGGCATGCCTCACAGTCATTCATAATCAGTCCCTCGGGCATACATTACCATTACTCATAATCAGCCCCTCGGGCATACTTCAAAGTCACTCATGCCTCCCAATCATTCGTCACTCGACACTCGGCACTCAGCACTCGTCACTCGTCACTCGGCACTCGGTGCGCTCACTGGGGGTGTGTCCAGACTCCGGAGGAGCTCCTTCAGCCCAAGCGCTAATATCAAGCCACCTCGTGGCGTATCATATCCTCACAAACAGGCCCTCGGCCTCACTCAGTAGAATCTCTCAAAAGCCCCTCGGGGAATCAGTAAAACGGGGTACTCGACCCAAAACATCATTTAATTAAATATCAAATTAGTGTAAATCAGGCTTAGTTTCGAAAATAGTAAACACAATGTGACTGAGTGAAATCATCAATAAACAGTGAGGAAAACAGCAGTAAAAAGCCTCCAAGGGGTCTAAACAGATCGGCACAAAGCCCCAAACACGGCTTATAGCCCAAATATTGCAACAATCTTCAGAACATAATTTAACATAAGGTTTTGACTAAAATACGCAACTCATTAGTTTCCTCGGGGAGGACAAAGTCCAATCCAAAAATCAGTGCGTGCCACATACTCGTCATCCGACATGTGTGCCATTCTAAAATTCGGCCAAACCCAAGCCCCGGGCTCATGTCTCAGAATTCAATAAATTTTACATCACTAGAAACCTCTTCCTCCCGCGATTCTACACGTACCAAAAATGCCACAATCGGACCACAATTGCCTACCCAAATTGCCAAAAGAATTTTCCAATCCTCCACCCATTCTTCCCAACCTGTTCCTACTTTAATCCTTCAATTTACAAGCCTAATCGGAACAAAATAGCATACAAACGACTTAAATAACCCCAGGAATTTACCTCCACTGAAGAACCGCGAATTCTCTCTTCAAATTTGCCTTCAAATGAGCTCCAACTGCATGCAAAAATAGTGAAATGAATAAAATTTCATGGAGGCCTCTTTTATACAGTTCTGCCCAGGAATACCGCACCTGCGGTCCCTGGTGCGCACCTGCGCAATCTCGCTAACAGACAAAATCTCGCACCTACGGCCATTTCTCTGCACCTGCAGCTTCGCAGGTGCGGCCAACTCTTCGCACCTGCGGATTTCCCCTGCCTAGCCTCCTCTCGCACCTGCGACGTTGCACCTGCGGCTACTGTGGCTACTTCTCAGGCCGGGGGATACACTCAGACTCCAGCTGCCCGGACACCTGAGCAGGTTACTCAGGGCCTTCAGACACCGGGGGCAGTTCCAGCCCAGGCGGTTGCTCCAGTTCAGGACTTCGTGGTTCCAGCTATGCTAGATGATGAGCATTGTAGGCTGGGGAGATGTAGTAGACTTCAGCCTCCGACATTCAGTGGTGCTGAGGGCGAGGATGCCCAGGGTTTTCTGGATAAGTGTCAGAAGTTTCTTCGTACTGCTGGGATTTTGGAGACTAGTGGGGTCTCATTTTCTATTTTTCAGTTTTTCTGGGGATGCTTTTACTTGGTGGGAGTCCTTCGAGAGGCGTAGGCCTGATGGTGCAGCACCCCTCACCTGGCAGCAGCTCTCCACTATCTTCTTGGAGAAGTATGTACCCCATTCTCACAGGGAGGAGCAGCGCAAGCAGTTTGAGCAGCTGCGTCAGGGGGAGCTATCAGTGATGCAGTATGAGATGCGGTTTTCAGAGTTGGCTCGTCATGCCACCGAGTAGGTCCCTACTAATACTGAGAGGATTAGGAGGTTCGTGGATGGCCTCACTTATCAGCTCCGCCTTTTGATGACTAAGTAGAGGGTATCATGTAATACCTTCGAGCAGGTTGTTGATATTTCTCGATATAATGAGTCGGTTCGCCGCCAGAAGCGGGAGGAGAGGGAGGCCAAGAGGCCTCGTGGATCTTGTGGTTCTAGTGGTGCTCCTTCTAGAGGGTAGTTTCAGCATGGTAGAGGTCATTCATTCAGGCCTCCTCAGTCAGTCCTCCCAGCCTATAGTGGTGCATCTTCGGGTCATGGTCTCTGCAGTTCTCAGTCGGGCCATTCTTCATTAAATTCCCTTCCAGCCTAGAGCGCAGCTCGAGCACCACCAGTTCAGGGTTCCTTTATGCATGATTCTTCTAGTGGCCATTCCGGTACCAAGGATTTCTTTCAGTCCCCGTCTCCAGCTCAGGGAGTTATTTTAAGTGCGGAGAGTTTGGGCATATGTGGAGACAGTGTCCCCATCATTTTGGTGGTTCTTCTCAGTAGAGGGGCCAACCCTCAACTTCGGCCCAAATTACTTCACCACCCGCCCAGGAAGCTAGGGGTGGGGGTCACACCGCCAGGGGCCGCTCTAGAGGGGGAGGTCATGAAGGTGGAGGCCAAGCTCGTATCTATGCACTTCCAGTCAGGCCAGATGTTATGGACTCTGATGCAGTGGTCACAGGTATTGTATCTGTCTGTCGCCGAGATGCTTTGGCTTTATTTGACCCTGGTTCTATGTATTCCTATGTTTATTAATATTTTTCCCATTATCTGGATATGCCCCGTGAGTCTCTAGTTGCATCAGTTCATGTGTCGGCTCCGGTGGGTGATACTATTATTGTAGACCGTGTGCATCGGTCGTGTGTGATATCTATTGGGGGTATGGAGACCCGAGTGGACCTGTTGTTACTCAGCATGCTTGATTGTGATGTGATATTGGGCATGGATTGGCTATCTCCTTGTCATGCTATTCTTTATTTTCACGCTAAGACCGTAACCTTAGCTATGCCAGGATTTCCGAGGGTTGAGTGGAGAGGTTCTTCTGAGTATGTGCCTAGCAGAGTGATTTCTTACCTGAAGGATCGGCGTATGGTTGAAAATGGGTGTTTGTCGTATATGGATTTTGTGAGGGATGTCAGTGGTGAGACTCCCGTTATTGATTCGGTTCCTCTGGTCCGTGATTTTTTGGACGTGTTTCCTGCAGACCTTCCAGGCATGCCACCTGATAGGGACATTGATTTTGGTATTGACTTGGTTCCAGACACTCAGCCTATTTCTATTCCACCTTATCGTATGGAACCAACGGAGTTGAACTCCTAGATAAGGGGTTCATTCGGTCTAGTGTGTCACCTTGGGGTGCTCCAGTGTTGTTTATGAAAAAGAAGGATGGTTCTACGCTTATGTGTATTGATTATCGACAGCTGAACAAGGTTACGGTGAAGGACCGCTATCCCTTGCCTCGTATAGATGACTTGTTTGATCAGTTGCAGGGTTCCAGGGTATTTACCAAGATTGACTTGCATTCTGGCTATCATCAGTTGAAGATTCGAGGGCCCAACATCCCGAAGACTGCCTTCAGAACTAGATATGATCATTATGAGTTTCTGGTTATGTCTTTCGGGCTGACCAAGGCCCCAGCAGCCTTTATGCACTTGATGCAAAGTGTATTCCGGCTTTATCTGGATTCTTTTATCATTGTGTTTATCGATTACATCTTGTTATATTCCCGATCTTTGGAAGATCATGAGCAGCATTTGAGAGTTGTGCTTCAGATCTTGAGGGAGAAGAAGTTGTATGCAAAAATTTTGAAGTGTGAGTTCTGGCTTCATTTAGTAGCGTTCTTGGGGCATGTGGTGTCCATTGAGGGTATTCAGGTTGATCCGAAGAAGATATAGGCGGTGCAGAGCTGGCCTAGACTGTCATCAGCAGCCGAGATCCGCAATTTCCTTGGTTTGGCGGGGTAATATCGCCGTTTTGTAGAGGGATCTTCATCTATTGTAGCACCTATGACCAGACTAACCCAGAAGGGTGCTCAGTTCAGGTGGACTGAGGAGTGTGAGGAGAGCTTTCATAAGCTCAAGTCATCTTTGCCTACAGCTCTTGTACTGGTTTTGCCTACGGGTTCAGGTTCTTATACAGTTTACTGTGACACCGCGAGAGTTGGCCTTGGAGCAGTTTTGATGTAGGATGGTAGGGTGATTACCTATGCGTCCAGACGTTTGAAGGTGCACGAGAAGAATTATCCAGTACACGATCTTGAGCTAGCAGATATTGTCCACGCCTTGAAGATTTGGCGTCATTATTTGTATGGAGAAGAGTAGAGAGTTTGGGGAGTCTAGCCTACTTTCTAGCAGCAGAGCGACCTTTAGAACTTGATGATCAGGCTTTAGCGGGTCAGTTGGTGAGATTGGATCTATCAGAGCCCCCGCGGGTATTGGCTTGTGTAGCCTCCAGGTCTTCTCTTTATGATCAGATTAGAGCACGCCAGTATGATGATCCACACTTGCTCGTTCTTCAGGATAGGGTCCGGCGGGGTGAAGCCAGGGATGTGGTTATTAGTGATGATGGGTTCATGAGGATGCAGGGCCGGATTACGTGCCCAATGTGGATGGGCTCCGAGAGTTGGTCTAGCAGAGGCCCATAGTTCACGATATTCCATCCATCCGGGTGTCGTAACGATGTATCAGGATCTGAGACAACATTATTGGCGAAGGTGAATGAAGAGGGATATTGTTGAGTTCGTGGATCGGTGTCTCAACTGTCAGCAGGGATTCATCAGAGGTTAGATATTCCGGACTGGAAGTGGGAGCGGATCACCATGGTCTTTTTTGTTATGCTTTCACGGACTTCGAGGAGGTTTGATGTTATATGGATTATTGTGGATCGGCTGACCAAGTCCGCGCACTTCATTCCTGTTGGCACTACTTATTCTTCGGAGCGGTTAGCTGAGATTTATATCAGGGAGATTGTTCAATTGCATGGGGTTCCAGTTTCTATCATTTTTGAAAGAGGTACCCAGTTCACATCTTAGTTTTAGAGGGCCGTGCGGAGGGAGTTAGGTACTCAGGTTGAGTTGAGCACAGTGTTTCATCCCCAGACCGACGGGCAGTCAGAGTGTACTATTCAGATTCTGGAGGACATGTTGCGTGCGTGTGTCATTGATTTAAGGGGTTCATGGGACCAGTTTCTGCCGCTCGCGGAGTTTGCATATAATAATAGTTATCAGTTCAGTATCCGGATGGCCCCGTATGAGGCTTTATATGGTGGAGGTGTAAATCTCCGGTTTGATGGTTTGAGTAGGGTGAGGCTAGGCTGTTGGGCACAGACTTGGTTCAGGATGCGTTGGGTAATGTGAAGTTGATTCAGGAGCGGCTTCGCACAGTGTAGTATATGCAGAAGAGTTACGCGGACCGGAAGGTCCGGGATATGTCTTTCATGGTTGGGGAGAAGGTGCTTCTAAAGGTGTCACCCATGAAGGGTATTATGAGGTTCGAGAAGAGGGGAAAGTTGAGTCCCTGGTTCATTGGGCCATTTGAGGTGCTGCAGAGGTTTGGAGCGGTGGCTTATAGACTTTCCTTGCCTCCCAGCGTGTCGAGTATTCATCTGGTGTTCCATGTTTCGATGCTCCGGAAGTATGTTGGTGACCCATCTAATGTTTTGGACTTCAGCAAGATTCAGCTCGAGGGTGATATGTCATATGAGGTAGAGCTAGTGGCTATTTTGGGTCGTCAGGTCAGAAGGCTGAGGTCTAAGGATATAGCTTCAGTTAAGGTCCAGCGGAGAGGGCATTCGGTGCAGGATGCCACCTGGGAGATCAAGCGGGATATGTGGAGCATATATCCTCACTTATTTAAGACTCCAAGTATGTTTCTAGACCCGTTCGAGGACGAACGTTTGTTTAAGAGGGGGAGGATGTAACGACCCGGACGGTCGTTCCATGAGATTAGCCTTGTTTCCCCTATTTCAGCTTCGTTATGTGCTAGTTAACCTAATTATGATGTGTTGGGTCGGTTGAGTCGGTTGGTTCGGGTTCGGGGTGGTAGTTGTGAGAACTGATACACTTAGTCTCTTAGATTGGCTTAATAGTTGGAAAAGTCAACTGAGAGTTGACTTATTAGTAAACGACCTCGGAATGTAGATTTTATTGTTTGGATATCTTCGGTAGGTGATATGGGTCTTAGGAGTGTGTTTGGAATGTGGTTTTGATGTCCGAAGTAGAATTAGGCTTGAATTAGCGAAATTGAGTTTTTGGTTATTTCCGGTCGGCAACGGAAAATTAGCCATCGGAGTCAGAATAGAATTCCGGAGATGGGAGCAGGTTTGTAGTGTCATTTGGACGTGTGTGCAAATTTTCAGGTCATTCGGACGTGTGTTCGTTGGTTTTGGTATCATTGGCAAAATTTAGAAATCTCAAAGTTCATAAGCTTGAATCCAATGTGACCTTGGTGTTTTAGCGTTGTTTTGGGTGTTTTGAAGGCTCGACTAAGTTTGAATAAGGTTATGGGACTTGTTTTTATTTTTGGTTGGGGTCCCGAGGGGGTTTGGGTTGATTTCGGATAGCCATCGGGGGATTTAAGTTGGAAAATAGCAGTTGCTGGTGCTAGTGTTGGTGTTAACGCACCTGTGGATAGGGTACCGCAGGTGCGGGCCCGCAGAAGCGGATGGCTCGTCGCATGTGCGGATTTTGATGGGTTGGAAGAGTTCCACAGGTGCGAGGTTTTTACCGTACCTGCGAAGCCGCAGATGCGGAAATTTGAGCATAGGTGCGTAGACTGGGCCTCTAAGTTTTTTCCGCAGGTGCGCACCTGGGACCGCAGGTGCGGAACCACTTGGAAGTTAGTATAAATACCAGCCTTCGCGAATTTTTGGCACTTTCATCATATTGTGCATGTGGGCTGAGGCTTTTGGGAGCAAATTGAAGAGGGATTTCGAGGGTCTTCTGTGAAGGTAAGTTTCTTGGACTATAAACTCGATTCTATGTTGTTATTTGACGGATTAGGCTGGGAATTAGTGGAATTTAATGGCATAAATTGGGTGTTTAGGGCTTGGGAAATTGAGGCTTATAATTAAGGAATTTAGGGGTCAATTATGGTCGGATTTTGATGCATTTTATATGTGTAGACTCGGGAAAGGATAAGGATTATTGTGATGCAATTTTTATAGAATTCCGAGACGTGGGCCCGAGGTTCGGGTTTGGCCAATTTCGGAATTTTTGGTTAAATTGATAGTTTTCGAGTAGGCTTTGCTCCTTCAGTGTATATTGATGATATTAATCTTGTTTGGTTAGATTCGGAGTAGTTGGGAGCCTATTCGAGAGGCAAGAGCATATCAGATTAGTATTTGGGCCGGTTTGAGGTAAGTAATGGCTGTAAATCTTGTCCTGAGGGTATGAAACCCCGGACTTCGTATTTTCTCACTATTTTTGGAGTGGCGCACATGCCGTAAATCTTGTCCTGATGGTATGAAACCCCTGTGTGCAGATACAAGTGCTGGTACCGAGCGCTAGTTTTCTTCCTTTGTGTGGAGCCAGAGTTGGGACTTCGAGGTAGCTGTTCAGCGTCCACAACATCTCTTTTTCCCATTTCTTGTTTTGTATTTAGTTCCTCGTTCTGAGTCTTGATGTATTATGAAAGTAGGGTTATTTAGTACTACTCGTAGATGCTCATGATTGTTGACTCAAGGTTTTGGGGTAGTGTATAAACTGTTTTATTCATTTTTGTTGCTGTGAACTGCTTAAGCGAAAGAATTTTGTGATATATCGGAACCGTTTTGGAAATTATAAAAATATTATGTTAGTATGTGATTGTTGACTAGCCTAGTTCCATGTTAGGCGTCATCACGACCGGCTTAGGATTTGGGGTCGTGACATAGACACTTTCATCAAAAAGTGTACCTATTGAACATACATCAAACAACTTTAAGCAAGGTGAAGTGCGCGCGTCTCATTTCCAATTGACATGAGGAATATAACAAATAGAAAAAGACATATCACCAAAAGAAAAAGACCAAATATGAAAAACTACTAAAGAGAATAAGGGAAAAGAAATTCAGATATGAAAATGGAATTTCAAATAAGATTAACCTTTTTATACTAGTATCGGAAACTGAAAAGAAAATTTATGGTTTTTTTTTTGTTTGTAAATTTTGTATTATTTAAGGGGACGAAAAAGCAGAAAACATAAAGGTTAGGGAAATCGAAATCTGGACAAGGGACATTGTGAAAAACAACCACTTTTCGAGGTACCATTGAAATTATAACTGCATTGCATAAAATTTTGTAAAGTGTATCCACTCAAATCTAAACTAGTTGATTTTTTCAATGCAACATAAGAAATCAAATATGAAGTTCTCCTATCTTTCAACTGCAACTTCAAAAATTCAACTCTTAAGTAGTTCAATCTCTTCAATGCAACTTCAGATTTCGAATTTAAAGTTCTTATATCATTCAAATGTAACTTCAGAAATCCGAATTTAAGTAGTATAGTTTCTTTAATGCCACTTTAGATTTTGAATCTGAAGTTATGAAACATAAACTTGTTTTTCGAATTTCAACAATCTAACACAAGATTCGATACCCAAATCTACTCTAAATGAGTTCAGATTTGAAACATAACTTTCAAATATCATATAAAACAAAACACAATCATCAATTTATCAAAAACAACCTCAATTTTGACAAACTCATTTAGCAACTAAGAAGAAGAATAAATCCTAAGCACAAAGAAGAAAAAAGCAACAATGAAGAATAAGATAAAAGTGTATGTGATGTTTTAACTTCAATACCACACAAGGGGGGGGGGGGGGGATTTGTGTGATGTCCAATTTTTTGCTTGAATTGGTTATGGAAGGACCCAGTTCTTCTAAGTGTTCCTTAAGCTACTATTGTTTAAGTAGTAAACGCGAAAAGTAAAGAACACAAGTATTTTTACGTGAAAAACACCAGCTCAAAATGTTAAAAACCCATGACCTACTTCTCAGTAGGATTTTCCCAAACACTTCACTATATCACTGAGCCAAAACTGCATTTACAAAATACTTTTGTACACATAAGGATTAACTCTAATCCCGTTGTTGCAACCAGCCTCTAACTGTTGCGATAACTTCAAGTTAACTCTAACTTCAATACTCTAAGTACCTATTACAATTGCCTCTAGATAAGGCTCAAAGGTACAATATGAAAACACCTACTACAATTGAACTAGAATAAAAGACAAACACTTGGAACAAGTTCTTCTATCTAGTTCATGTAGCTTAAGGTTTGCACACTTGAATCACACACGAATTGCTTGGAAAATGCCTTGCTATTTTTCTCTCAATTCACGTTTACCTTTAGCTTGTGTGCATGCCTGTAAAATGAGAACATCCTATAATATATAGAGTTAGTGAATGAAGAAATAACTAGAGTTCTAATGCTACTCTTCCTTGGTGGAAGAGTTCTAGTTGGTCTCAACTTCCAACTCATCCCTTATCTTGGTTAGTGTTTTATTTGAGTGATGAGTCCTTCTCCTTATAAATTATGCAACCTTTTCGATTAGGAGATATCAATTATACAAGGCTAATCTAATCTCCTTCACGTGCATCCCATATGCTCGAATTTGTCTGTGTCTGTGTACACAAGGGATGGACCTACTTCATGCATGAGCTTCCTTTGTAAATCTTCAAAACAACCTTTACTTGGCCAATAAATTCCCCTTTTTGATGATGAACTTTGTGCATTTCATAAGCTTAAGCCATGTTTCAACTTAGCTCAACATCAACACAAT
The DNA here is from genome assembly GCA_005239505.1 of Nicotiana paniculata. Classification (NCBI taxonomy): domain Eukaryota; kingdom Viridiplantae; phylum Streptophyta; class Magnoliopsida; order Solanales; family Solanaceae; genus Nicotiana; species Nicotiana paniculata. Next base: position 70,259 of record MDKI01185000.1, read on the forward strand.
GTTAGGAGCACTTTACCTTTCTATCACTTATCATCAAGGACCGGGTTCATTAGGTTAGGTTAGGTTTGGACTTCATAGTCACAAGCAGTTAGAGTATTTGCCCCAAAATGATACTTGCTTGTACCAAACTCCCACTTCTTCATAGGTAACTTGAAATGTGCAAGCACAACCCTGAGAATAAAGCCATAGGGTATGTCATGAGGCTTGGTGTCATTTAGGACCCTATCGAGAAGCTGGATTATAAACCAAGGCCAACTAATCTGCCTCCCACTGTCCAAACATCCATGAGGACCAAGTCCATGAATGTGGCAATGTGCCTCCTCTCCTGCCTTGGCAGAACACACTTGTTGACAAATTCGAACAACACTTTGTGGGTGGCTTTATTTCACTTTTATAGACAGCCTTGTGCTCAAGTTCCTCTTTATTGTCACTGAATTTTTTGGTAATGGCAAGTGCATTAGGAAGATTTTCTAGGCTTGGCAACTTGAGCTTCTTATAGTCATTGTACCCCTCAGCATGTACACCCAAAATCTCTCCCAGCTCCTTCGCGTCAAAGGTGACTTTAACTCCTTTCACCACATTGTTGATCTTTCCATCTTTTACCTCATAATTGGCCATAAGCTCCACAATTTCATTTCTGGCCAGCCTGCCATCCATCTGAAGGACCACATTCTTCCAGCCTTGCAAGTGCAACTTCTCAAAAAGTAGCACTATTCCTTCCTCCTCTAAGTCCCTAAGGAGTCTGCCTTTCAAAATTTTCCTCTTGCCAAGCTTGGCCATCTTGTCTTTCTCAGCATCAGAATCATCTTCTTCCTCTCTATTCCATTCTTCTTCCTCCAGAACTTTCACTTTTCTTGATTTTACAACAACCCTGGTTCTTTTTTCCAAGGTGAATGGTTCAGCAGACTTTGACTCTGAAACATACTTCTTATTGGAAGTCTTGGCTTTCTTGGCTTTAGGATTCAGAACCTCCACTTCTTCTGTCTCATCTGAATCTCGAAGGACCAGGTCCATCTCATCAATGTCAACAGCCTTAATAGGCTCATCCATCTTCCTCTTTCCCTTAGCAACTGATTTTCTTCTACTTTCTTCTAAGACTTTCTCCAGTTCCGCCTCATTCTTCTTTTTTTGGCTTCTTTTGGCTCTTCCTCTTGTGGGAGTAATTTCAACAGTAGTAGAAGGGGCAGCCTTCCTTTTCTTGTTTGCCCTAGCAGTGCCAGGTGTTTTAGCCTTTGAACTTCGCTTCTTCTTTGGATTATAACTCTTAGTCACTCTTTTCAGTAGGTATGCAAGGGTTTCCTATTCAGATGGAACATGTCAATCTACATTTTTCTCAAGTTGAACCAGCCCTTCAACAGCTTCCCTAGACCCACTTCCTCATATTTTCTTCACACTATCCTCTATTCCAACAGATTCCTCTACCCAAACAACCATTCCACCTGTATCTTTGGTTCGACTAACATGAGTGGGTGAAGAATCAACCAATCTTTTACCCTTTTCCCTCACAGCACTCCGAGCACCCTTGCTCTCTTTTTCTTTTCCTTTTTCATGCCATAGATCCTACCAGTACAAACCTATTCTCCAAATTTGTAGAAACTTCAGAAATTGTTTCAGGAGTAACCTTAGGGCCAAATGATACATGTTCAGTGCCAGAAAAAACTATTTCTTCCCCTCAGTAGCAGACTTAAATAAATATTCAGAATTTTGGGGTTCATGGACCTGGCTTGCCTTCAATTGTTCATCTAATTTCTAAGATAATTTGCTCCCAGCCACAGTCTTGCGAGCAAGAGTTATAAACTTTCCCTTTTCAAGCAGAGGGTTTGCCCTTGCTGAGTTTGGAAGCTTTCAGAAACGAGTTTGTGTGAGAGACAAGAGGAGGGATGTTTGAGAGAATTTGGACGACTTGAAAGTGTAGAAGTGAAGAAAAAAATAACTTGTAATCAATATAAACTGGAGGATTTTATTTGAGTAACGACATCTTTTGCAGAAGTATAATCAAACTGCAAGTCAGTTTGAAAAGACATTCAAGACTATCCGTAGAATCTAGGCACTTAATGCGTTTAGGACTCTTTTGAACGGAACTGGTTCATTTGAAATGGATAAGTCCAAAAAGGATTTGGGATTCGATGGGACTCAACTTTAATCATGATCCATATATAGTTATTTAAAATCAGTGTAGAAAACATACAGGGTGATTTTGATGAACCAACTTCTTTAATAAGAATTCTCTTGTGTAAGTCTAAATTTTCCAAGAAAATAGAGAAAATAGCATTAGAGATTAATGAGTCATTTTAGCACATGGCACAAGAGTACTCTATTGAAAGTATGAGACTGAGCAAAATCTAATCTAATAATATACAAATTTACAGATTTTCTAAGCACAAAAAAAAATTCAATTTTTTTTTTCAATTGTGAATTTTGAATTGGTCCTTTAGGTGATATTAATCATACCTAATTCTAACTTGTTCCTGTCAAAGTGATCTCTACTTAGAGCTTTTCTGAAGATGTCAGCTATTTGCTTGTCAGTAGCACAAAATTCCACAATGATCAAACCATTTTCATAGTTGTCCCTCAAAAAGTGATGCCTAACATATATGTTCTTAGTTCTCTTGTGATGATCCGGGTTCTTGGTCATACTGATTGCAATAGTGTTATCACAAAAAAAGGGAATACAACCAACATCAATTCCAAAGTCCATTAATTGTTGTTTGATCCACAACAATTGAGCACAACATGAAGCATCAATAGCAACATACTCACCTTCAGTAGTAGATAAGGCCACATAATTTTGCTTTTTGAAGGCCCAAGACACAAGACATGAGCCATGAAAGTGTGCCATACCTGAAGTGCTCTTTCTATCCACAAGAACACCTAATCAGCATCAGCATATCCCACTAGATTAAAATCACTACATTTTGGATACCAAAGACAAAGGTCAGTGGTTCCTTTTAGGTATCTCAAAATCCTCTTGACAATAGTCAAGTGATAGTCCTCTAGATTCACCTGAAATCTTGAACAAAGGCCTAGACTGAAAACAATGTTAGGTCTACTAGCAGTGAGATACAAAAATAAGCCAATCATTTTCCTATACAACTTCTGATCTACAGATGAATTAGGTTCATCTATATCCAACTTTGTAGTTGTTGCAATATGAGTGTCAATTTCTTTGGAATCTTTAATTTTAAACCTTTTAAGCAACTCTTTTACATACTTCTGATGATGAATCATAGTTCCATTTGAATTTTATTTAATTTGTAAGCCTAAAAAGAAATTAAGCTCACTCATCATGCTCATTTCAAATTCACTCCCAATTAGTTCAACATATTCTTTACTTAACTTATTAGTGGTTGCTCAAAGATTATATCATCAACATATATCTGAACTACTAAGAGATCTTTAAGATTTTTTTTTCAAGAACAAAGTATTGTCATTATTGTAGTCATGCTCAAGCATAAATTTTGATAATTTGTCATACCATGCTCTTAGAGCCTTCTTGAGCCCATAAAGTGCCTTGTCAAGCTTGTACACATGATCAGGACACTTCTTGCTTTCAAACCTCGGAGGTTGGTTGACAAACACTTCTTCTTTTAGATAGCCATTGAGGAAGGTACTCTTGACGTCCATCAGGTGAAGGGTGAATTCCATGTAAGCAGCAAAGTCTATCAGGAGTCTTATTGCTTCCAACCTTGCAACTGAAGCAAAGATTACATCATAGTATATGCCCTCCTCTTGGCTATATCCTTGAACCACCAATCTTTCCTTGTTCCTTGTAACTGTTCCATCTTAATCGAGTTTGTTTTTGAAGACCATTTTGTGCCTATTACTGATTTGTCCTTGAGTCTTGGTACCAGATGCCAAACTTAAATCCATTCAAATTGGTTGCGTTCATCTTGCATTTCATTTACCGGTCTACATCTTGCAAAGCCTCAACAACATTTTGGTTTCAATAAGAGATAATAAAGCATCAAAAGCACAAATATTATTTAATGAAAATCTGGTTTTGATTCCAGAGGTTGGGTCAGTGATTATGTTCTCAATGGCATGAGAACTTTGATACTTGTAAGATTTCACAACCAACTGGTTTCCCCTTAATGTTTCAATATTTTGTTGTTGTGGAACAGGTTTATGGGCATGTTCCCTTGAGGTTTGAGAATCATTTCCTCTTTGTTCTATTCCCCCTGTCATGTTTCCCTAGGTAGAAGAACATGTATCATCACATGTTCCTTCCTCCAGTGCAGCTTCAGTCTGGGCTGTTGTTTCATTTGAGTTTCTTACCAGTACAATTGCTTCAGCATCATGTTCCTGTTTCTCAGAAAGAATGTTAGTTTCATCAAAAACCACATGAACACTTTCTTCTACACACATAGTTCTTTTGTTATAGACCTTATAATCTTTTCTATGTGAAGAATATCCCAAGAATACTCCCTCATCACTTCTAGGATCAAACATACCTAGAGAATCTTTACCATTATTGTGCACAAAACACTTGCATCCAAATGCTCTAAGATGGGATATGTTTGATTTTCTCCCTTCAAGTAACTCATATGGAGTCTTCTCTACAATAACTTTAGTCATGCACCTATTTATAATGTAGAATGCAGTGTTTACAACTTCTGTCCAGAAGCTATGGGACACTTGACTAGAAATAAGCATAGTCCTAGCCATATATTCAAGTGTCCTATTCCTTCTTTCAACTACTCCATTTTTTTGTGGAGTCCTAAGAGCAGAAAAATTATGATCTATGCCATGCTCATCACAAAATTCAGTAAATTTAGCATTTTCAAATTCAGTGTCAATGATTAGACCTAATTGATTCAAGTTTATTACCTAGTTGTTTTTGAGTTTTTCTAAAAAAAAAGAAGTAAACATGTCAAATGCTTCATCATTAGATATTAAAAACAATGTCCAAGTAAACCTAGAGTAATCATCAATAAGCACCATCCTATATTTTTTTACCACTTCTGCTTAATGTTCTCATTGGACCACAAAGATCCATATGGACCACTTCCATCGTCCTGGTGGTGCTTACCACTTTCTTGCATTTAAAAGAGGATCTTCCTTGATTTCCCCTTGTACAACCCTTACAAACTTTATCTTCCTTGAAATTAATGTTAGACAACCCTATCACCAAGTCCTTAGAGACTAATTTGTTGAGTTGACTCAGACTGGCATGTCCAAGTCTCTTGTGTCAAAGGAAGGGATCATTATCCAACACACTTAAGCAAGTGAGTTCATTTTCTAAAAGTGTGGACAGATCTACAACTTATATATATATATATATATATATATATATATATATATATATATATATATATATTCACTTTTTTTCCCGGTAAAACAATCTTGTTAGTGGTAAGATTAATCATAAAGCATTTGGTAAAGGTGAATGCTACCATGTTACCTCCATCACTCAATTGTGATACACTGATTAGACTGTATTTTAGGCCATCTATCAAGTTGACATTCTCAATAGAGTGAGAATCAGTCGTACCTACCTTTCCAACCCCAATGATTTCACCTTTCTTCCCATTTCCAAAGGAGACATTAACTCCTTCCCATTTCAAAATGAGACATTAACTCCTTTGAGGTTGGTTCTTTCTTCATGTCATATGCTTTGAGAAACCACTATCCATGTACCATATTTGGCTGCTCCCCTTCACTTGGACCTGCAAAAAGAAATCAGGGGTTAGTCTTAGGAACCTAAGCTAGTTTGGGTCCCTTTCTATAGGCAAAAGGATGAATCAAATTCTTTTTAGCCCAACTTGGTAGCCTATACTTCCTTTGAACAAATTCTTTGTTCTTTTGACTTTCCATTTCTTTTGCAGTGCATTCACTTTTATAGTGACCTGTTTTACCACAATGAGTGCAAAGCTTGTTCTCAGGAAGTGTAAGGTACTTGCTTTTGGGATCCCACTTAGGTGGCAGATTCCCGAAGCCATGTCCTCTTTTATTGCTACAATGACGTTCCTATAGTCATGAAAGTGCATCGGAGGACCTGTTCCATTTACAAGTTCTGTCCAGCTCATGCTTGACCTTGCTTAGATCCTCCTTCAAAATTCTTATCTGCTCATCCTTCTTATACAACTCATCTTTTAGTTTACCTAAATTTTCTTCTAGAGTGAGTTGTGTGCAATCGATCGTCTTCTTACCTGTTCCTAATTTCAGTTTTTCATTTTCAAATCTAAGTTCTAGGACATTTGACTCAAGTGCATGAATCGGGTTCTTTAAAGCAGTATTCTCACTTACACTTGCACTAAACCTAAGTTCCAAATTTTTACACTTTGCTTTCAAAATCATACATTCCTTAGACATATGTTCCTTTTCATTGTTTACATCCTCTGATTCATCAACTAAATCTAGAAGTAACTCAGATAGCCTTTATTTGGACAAAAAAATGATCTTGTCTTTGAGATGAATTACACTTACCTTAGTTTCCTTATCAGATTCTCCAATGTCCATAAGCGATTGTTCATCTCCATCTTCATCATCTAAACTTTCATCTAAGCTTTCTCCCTAAGCAGCAACCATAGCCTTGGTTGTTTCTTTGTTCTTCTTAGGTTGAACCTATTCCTTTTTCCTGTTTCTTCGTTCAGATCATTCCTTCTTCCATTCAATTTCCCATTGAGGGCAGTTTTTGATGTGGTGATCAGTCCTCCCATACTTGTAGCATCCTCATTGGTTTGCTTTTCAGGAACCTTTGGCTTGCTGTAGCTCCCACTTCTTTAAGGACCCTTTCCTCTACTTAGTTACTTCTTAAAGTCCTTTGTGATTATAGCCATTTTATCATCTTATAGATCAGAAATTTCAGTGATCCTGAGTGCCAGGCTCCTTTTCTTCTTGGTTGCATCCATACTCATGGTTTTCCCCCTAAGTTCATAAGCAGTGAGATTTCCAATTAGCTCATCCAATGTAAGAGTGGCAATGTTCTTTGATTCCTAAATGGCAGTGATTTTGCTCTCCCAAGTAACTAGTAGAACCCTTGTCAAGATCTTCTCAACTCTGTCTTCTTCAGGAATAATCTTTCCAAGAGACTTCAAATCATTCATCAATGTAGTGAACCTTGTATACATCTCTTGGATTGTTTCCCCTTCCTTCATGGTAAAATTCTCATATTGAAAATATTGTAGTGTTCTTTTGGACCTCTTAACTTGAGGTATTCTCCATGGGTCCCTTGCACATTGTCCCAAATTTCCTTAGCAGTGGTACAACTTTGGATTATGTTGTACTCATTAGAACCAAGTCCACAAACAAGCCATTTCTTGGCTTTAGCATTCTTCTCCCATTTCCTCAAGTCCTCAGCAGTGCAATCAACTCTTGTCTTTAGCACATCTACTCCTTCAACATTTTTCTACAGTGTAGTCAGTGGACCATCATTGACAATGTCCCACGGGTCATAGTCTTCTCCTATGATGTGATCTCTTACCCTATTCTTCCACCAGGAGTAGTACTGGCCCTTGATGAGTGGTGGCCTAGCAGTGGATTGCCCTTCCCAGTTTCCAAGTGGTGCACTCATCTTTTTTTCTCCTAAGGGTGTTAGGCTCTTCGAGGATAACCTACTCAAATATCAATTGATGTTTTAACTTCAATACCACAGGGGTGATTTGTATGGTGTCTAATATTTTTCTTGAACTGATTATGGAAGGACCTAGTTCTTCTAGGTGTTCCTTAATCTACCATTGTTGAAGTAGTAAATGCGGAAAGTAAAGAACACACGTATTTTTATGTGGAAAATACCTGACTCAAAAGGTGAAAAAATCACGACCTACTTCTCAGTAGGATTTTCCCAAACACTCCACTATATCACTGAGCCCAAACTGCATTTACAAAATTCTTTTGTAAACCTAAGGATTAACTCTAATCCCATTGTGGCAACCAGCCTCTAACTGTTGCGACAACTTCAAGTTAACTCTAACTTGAATACTCTGAGTACCTATTACAATTGCGTCTAGATAAAGTGGAAAGGTAAAATATGAAAACACCTACTACAATTGAACTAGAATTAAAGACAGACAATTGGAATTGGTTCGTCTATCAGGTTCATGTAGCTTCAGGTTTGCACACTTAAATCACAGACGAATTGCTTGCAAAATGCCTTGCTATTTTGCTCTAAATTCACGTTTAACTTCAGCTTTTACGCATTGCCTGTAAAATGAGAACATCCTGTAATATATAGAGTTAGTGAATGAAGAAATAACTACAGTTTTAATGCTACTCTTCCTTGGTGGAAGAGTTCTAGTTGATCTCAACTTCTAACTCCTCCCTTATCTTGGATAATGTTCTCTTTGAGTAAGGATTCATTCTCCTTATCATTTATGCAACATTTTCGATCAGGAGATATCAATTATACCAAGTTGAGCTTATCTCCTTCATGTACATCCTATATGCTCGAATCTATCCATGTTTTTGTACACAAGAGATGGGCCTAATTCATGCATGATCTTCCTTTTCCAACCTTCAAAACAACCTTCACTTGGGCCAACAGTATGTACCTTTAGTTATCAACAAAATTTGATATCGGTTAAATATTTTCTAAAAAGTGGACACAGATTTAATAGGTGACGCAAAACTAGGCGCCACATGAAAGTTTTACCTAGGCAAGTATATTGAAAAATTATAATTTTGAGATAAAAACTCATTCCTTTGTTTGGGCCTTTGTTTTAAATGATCCAAGCATGGGGGCCTCAGACCACACCAAATGGGCCAGGTAGTGGTTTTCTTGGGCCTCTTTTATTTGGGCCGGAGAAGAAAACACTTAAGCCACACGATGTGGACTTTAAAGATATACATTAATTAATGGGATTTTTGTACAAATAAGTGATTTTATTCACCGTTTACCTTTTTTTAGAGAGCATATATAAATTGCATACTAATTATACATGATTATATGCATATTATATATGAATTATACATATGCATGCTTTTTTTAGTTTGAATAATTTAGTTAACATCTATTTAGATTAACTCAAACTTTTGCATATACAAAAACTTATTAAATCAGAGTGAAGAAGAATTATAACAGGTTTATTTATAGGTTTGCGTTCACAAGAAATATAACAATATTCATATTCTACTATACTCCCCAAGTCTCAACCATTTCATATTGTCACGACCCGATTTCTCACCATCAGGACCGTGATAGCGCCTAACACTATTCTTGCTAGGCAAGCCAACATTAGAGGGTTACAAAATTTAAAATAATTAAAACATATGCGAAGTCTTTCTACCATCCAACATATAATGCCAAAATAATATATGAATTAATAAAACGATACTGCGAATCTAATACTAATATCTAACTACCCAGGTTTTGGAGTACCAATTCACGAACTACTACGAATTTACTACAAGTATTTGGCTGAAAGAAAATTTATATCTGTTTTGAACAAAAAAAATCAACTAAATAATAAGTAAGAGACTCTAGGAATCTGCGGACGTCTACAGATCTACCTCGTGTCTCTGTACAGAAATGTCAGTTCTAACTCGAACTCAGCTCGGACATAAACCTGGATCTGCACAAGAGGTGCATAGTGCATTATCAATACAACCGACCCCATGTACTGGTAAGTGTCGATCCTAACCTCAGCGAAGTAGTGATGAGGCTAGGACAGGACACCACATAAAACCTGGACATATATAATCATGCTAGTAGAAATAGTCGCAAATAAAGAATTAAATAGCAATTAATGGGATGGGGACATACATTGGGGAATTTCAACATAAGGAGTGAGAAAACGAGAAGACAGAAATAAACAATGATAAAAAAATAAATCAAGCAATTAAAAATAGAAGGGAAATTCGCACGGCATCACCCTTCGTGCTTTTACTCTCAGCCTCACCAAATAATAAATAGAATGCACGGCATCACCCTTCATGATTTTACTCTCATCCTCACCAGATTATAAATAAGAATGAACGTCATCACCCTTCGTGATTTTACTCTCAACCTCACAATATAGATAAATTATGCACGGCATCACCCTTCGTGTTTTACACTCTTCCTCACAATTTAAATAAATTATTGTAACGACTCGACCGATTGTTCTGAGAGTTTAGCCCTATTTTTCCTATTTCAGCTTCATTTTTGTCTGGTTCAGCTCTTTTGTGTTGCGTTGGGTTGATTGGTTTGGGTTCGAAGTGGTTGTGATGAGAAATGAGACACTTAGCCTCTTAAGTTGGAAAAGTCAACCAGAAGTTGACTTATAGGTAAATGATCTCGGAATACGGTTTTTGTGGCTCGTATAGCTTCATTAGGTGATTTGGGACTTACGAGTGTGATCAGAATGTCATTCGGAGGTTCGGAGTAGAATTAGGCTTGAATTGGCGAAATCGATTTTTTGGGGATTTTCGGTCGGTAGTGGAAAATTAGCTATCGGGGTCGGAATGGAATTTTGAAAGTTGGAACAGGTTTGTAGGGTCATTTAGGATGTGTGTGCAAATTTTTAGGTCATTCGGACGTGGTTTGGGTGGTTTCGGCATCGTTGGCGGATTTCGGAAGTTCAGAAATCCTTAGGTTTGAATTTGGATTTGATTTGGTGTTTTGATGAGCTTTTTAGTGTTCCGAGGGTTCGACTAGGTTGTTATGTTGGTGTGTGACTTGTTGGTACTTTTGGTTGAGGCCCCGAGGGGCTCGGGATTGATTTCGGATGATGTTGGAAGGTTGGAAGTTGGAGAAAAATGCAGCAAATGGCTGCTAGTGCAGGCCTTCTGGTGTGGCCGCACCTGCGGACGGGGAGCCATAGGTGCGGGCATGAGGTGGCAGGCGCGAGATTGTTGGGCAGAACCTATATAAGGTTGCCTTCACGAATTTTCACTCATTTCTTCACCATTGGTGTCGGATTTTGGAGCTTTGAGCTCGGATTTCAAGGGAGAATCAAGTGTATTCAGTGAGGTAAGTTACATGGACCTTGTATCTTGTGTTTATGATGATTATTCCATTGTTTAATCATGTTTTAGTTGGAAAATTTGGGATATTAGGGCTTGAAATTTGAAAGTATAAATTGGGGACTTGAGGGACCATTTGGGGTCCGATTTTGATGTATTTGGTATGTGTGAACTCGTGAGAGCGAAGGATTCTAGTTTTGTGATTTTTATCAGAATCCGAGATATAGGCCCAGGGGTCGGGTTTGGCCAATTTTGGAATTTTTTATGTAAATTGGATATTTTCGAGTGTGATTTGTCCCTTTAGCATACTTTGATGATATGAATAGATTTGGAGCACATTGAGGCCGAGTCGAGGGGCAAAAGCATCGCGGTGTAGTTTTTCATCCGGTTTGAGGTAAGTAACGAACGTAAATCTAGACCTGAGGGTATGAAACCCTGGTATTATTTACTGATTTGATGAGTGAGGTGATGCACATGTGAGGTGTCGGGCGTGTGGGCGTGCACCGGTAGGGATTGTGACATGGTCCGTCCCGTAGCGACTACTAAGTCGCATATTTTGATTTGAAATCATATTGTATTCCGTATTTTGGAGGTTTATATTCTAATTTGGGTTGTATGCCATGTTTAAGGGCCTTGTGCGGACCTGTTTTTGGACCCCAGGGGTGTTTTTATTACTATTATCACACTGTTTTTGATAAGAAAATATAATCTTAGTCATAATTTATACTTGTTTATTGTTTATTCCCGTTTATCACCCTGATTTCAAACAAATGAAAGATATTTTGGGCTGAGTCCTCGTGATTTGTGGTGATTTGCTTGAGTGGCTTATGAGGGTGATGACTGAGAGAGGCCGAGAGCTAGATTGTGAGGATAGTGATAGATCAGGCTGCATGCCCCAGCGTTATATACATATACACACATATATTGGATCGGGTTGCACGTCGCATCGAGATATATATTGGATTGGGCCACACGCCGCAGCGAGAGATATATTGGGTCGGGCTGCACGCCATAGTAGTATTTATATTAGATCGGGTTGCACGTCGCAGCGATATAGCCCTTGAGCGGTAGGAGCCCCTCCGGAATCTGTAAACCCCCTAGTAAGCGCAGTCGACTATTTATGGATCGGGTTGCACACCGCAGCATTATGTATATATGGATCGGGCTGCACGCCGCGGTTATTATATGGCACCTATTGAGTGTGAGTGCTCATTGACAAGAGATGAGTCACGAGTTACTGAGAGGCTTTCCCGAGAGGCTTTATATTGCGAGTGACATTGTGCCCGAAGGGCTTATTTGTTATGAAACTATTGTTTTCACTCTTCTTTACATTTTTGCCTCTAAACGATAAATGTTGAACCAATATTTTATAAGAAATTTGGAAAGGGAAAACTGGAGTTTTATGAAACTTTCGGGACATAGATCCCTGACTTGATTTATTGTTTTCCACTAATGTTTATTATATGAATTTTCATGATTATTAAAGCTCATCATTGCACTCAAGTCCTTATTTATATTTGTTACTTACTACTCACGTTACTCCATGCACCTTCTGTGCAGATACAGGCGCCCAGATCGAGTGAGATTTGATTCATCATAAGTGGAGCAGTTGTTGGAGACTTCGAGGTAGTTGCACGGCATTCGCAGCCCCACCCTTATCCTTCTCAATTTGTTGCTATTTACATTTTTCCTATACTTGATGTATTAAGTAAATCGTGTCAGTTATTGTGTTCTATTTAGTTTCTTGACGGTTGACTCGAGGTTTTGGGGATTTTTCTCAGATGTTTTCATTAGTTATCCGCATTTGTGAAATGCTAAACTTGTAAGGTTATGATATATCGCGTTATTGTTTTAAATGAAGAGTTCCTTATATTATGTTCAGTAAATTGGCTAGCCTAGTACTATGATAGGCGCCATCACGACCAATGTAGATTTGGGGTCGAGACAAGTAGGTATCAGAGCCTAGGTTACATAGGACTCACTGCGCATGAGCAGGTTCAGTAGAGTCCTGTGGATCGGTACGGAGACGTCTATACTTATCTTCGATAGGCTGCAGAATCCTTAGGAAAAATCTCACATTTCTTGAATTCTTGTCGTGCGAATCTATTGATTCTGACAACTAAACTTCTACTGTTTCATTCTCTCATAGATGGTGAGGACACGCGTTACTGGTCATGGCGATCAGCCACCAGTGGGACCCATGAGGGGTCGAGGCCGTGGTATAGGTAGAGGTGTAGACCGCGCAGCTACAGGGGCAGTACCCATAGACCCGCCTATTGTTCCAGATCAGGTCCCAGCCACAGATGCTCCAGTGGGACCAGCTCAGGAACCAGTTGTGCCTATTGTTATTCCGGGTCTTCAGGAGACCTTGGTCCAGATTCTGATTGCATGCACCAGTCTTGCTCAGGCAGTCGCTATCCCTACTTCAGCCGCTACTTCTCAGGCCGGGGGAGACACTCAGATTCCAGCTGCCCGTACACCTGAGCAGGTTATTCAGGGGCTTTAGACCCTGGAGGCAGTTCTAGCTCAGCCGGTTGCACCAGCCCAAGATTTTGTGGTTCCAGCTATGGCTGACGACGAGAAGCGCAGGTTGGAGACATTTGAGAGGCTTCGACCACCAGGCGAGGATGCCCATGGTTTCTTAGACAAGTGCCAGAGGATGCTTCGTATGGCAGGAATATTGGGGACCAGTGGGGTCTCGTTTACCTTCAAGTTCTTAGAAGCTGCATTTACTTGGTGGGAGGCTTATGAGATGCGTAGGCCCGTTTGTGCAGCGCCCCTTTCTTGGCGGAAGTTTTCCACTCTCTTCCTAGAGAAATATGTTCCACAGCCCCGCAGAGAGGAGCTGCGCAGGCTGTTTGAGCAGCTGCGACAGGGTGAGATGACGGTGTCACAGTACGAGATAAGGTTTTCAAAGCTTGCCCGTCATGCTATTTGATTAGTACCTATAGAGAGGGATATGATCAGAAGATTTGTGGATGGCCTCTTGTATCAGCTTCGTATTCTTATTACCAGAGAAAGGGTATCGGGTGCTACTTTTGAGCAGGTTGTTGATATTACCCAAGAGATTGAGTAGGTTCGTCGCTAGGAGTGAGATGAGAGGGAGGCCAAGAGGCCTCAAGGGTTTGGTAGTTTCGATGGTGTTCCTTCAGGGTGCAGTTCCAGCACAACAATGGTCGTCCATTCAGGCAAGCTCAGTCGGGCCGTTCAGGTTATTGTGGTGGATCCGCTGGTCGTGGTCCTCACAGTTCTCATCAGTTCCAGCCATCATTCAGTGCTTTTCCATCCCAGAGTTCACCTGATGCTTTTGCTTCTTTTCTCACTCGATGTGGGAATAAAATAGCAAGACCAGATAAAGTTCCTTTCATAAAAAAATTGAAAGCCTTTTCTTATAGTTATGGCCAAATCGTTGCTTTGTCGTAGATGGTTCCGTAGAAAACAACTTATTGAGTTCTTTTAACTGGTCACTGTAAGTCTTTATGCATAATTAATTTATAATCCCTATGCCATTGCAAGAATGCTATCTTTAGTTCACCCAAATAGCTCCAACCTACATTTCCAATCCACATTAACCAATTTCTTTAATTCCTTTAAATTGCAGTCTAACAATTTTCATCAAAAATTTATTTCTAGAGCTAGGGACCTCGATTTCGGGCATATACCCAAGTCCCATATTTTACTACAGACTTTCCAAGATCGTCGGAACACGGGTACGAGTCATTTTACTCAAAACATTGACCAAAGTTAACTAAAATCAATTAAACCCTCAAAAATTATTATTTCACATATTTTCACATAAAGGCTTTCCGGATTCAAGCCTGCTCACGCTAATTATTTTCTCCACCTCTAATGTCACGCCCCAAACCTGGGGAAGCGTGGCGGCACCCAGTGCCGAGCTGGCCCGAGCAAACCACTCTGTAACTCATAATCATTCGATCAAAACTAGAACATACATAGTTCGAGTTAGCTGAACTCATACCTTTTGTAACTATCATGGGCCCACATGGCCACGACTCATAATGTAAAACTGTAAACGGGCAACACTGCATCAATAAACTATCTTTCTTAAAACTATATATATATATATATATATATATATATATATATATATGGGCCGTTAAGGCCTCTAACATACTGTACAAACTGAACCTCTATCTACAAAGCCTCTAAGATTATTTCACATCAAACAGGACAGGGCATCGGCTTACCCATACGTCTATAGAAAAACTCTGACCCAATGACTCATAGACTCGGGTGCACTCCGAATGAGGTGGAGTCTTACTGATCCTTCTCTGAATGCAAACCTCCTCTACTATGAGGGCTCGTCAATATGGTTATCCATACTTGCAGGCATGAATACAGCATCACCAACAAAAGGACGTTAGTACAAATAATGTACTGAATATGTAAGGAAATATACTCAAAGTTGAAACTGAACTGATAATATAATAGCTGAAATTAACTGGAAGTCAAAGATAATTTGGAGATATACTTACATGTTGATACTGACTCAACTCTCTCAATATAGTAAGAAAAATAGTTGTCCGGCCTTATAGGGCTCGTATATATATAACTGCTCTGCCGTAGTTGGCTCGCTCATAGGCACTCGGCCATTATAGGATCTGTATCTTGGCCAACTGGGCTCGCTCATAAGCGCTCGGCCACGGTAGGCTCGGTATATAACTTACCATCTGATCAGAGGTTGCCCAATAGGGGCCTTCCCATCGATTATAGCTCGATGGTAATAAAAATATTGTGTTACTGTATATATATAGATTCTATGCTCTCTTGACTGGAAGAAGAAAATACTCAATTGAATATGAAGTCCCGATAAATAAAATATTATAACTCGCAAGATTAGCAAAATATACATAAATTTCAGGCTATGAATTTTTCTTTATGTCTCGTTATCAAACTTGTGTAATTATGAAATCAAACAAAATAAAGGAAGAGCTTAGCCTTAACATACCTGTCACACCTCCTTTTTTTATACGCCCCAAAGGGGGTACGGGAGTTTTTCCACTTAAAGTGACATTATTCGAAATGGGAATATTTTATTTTTATTAGAGTCGCCACTTGGAATAGTTTATTTGGTGTCCCAAGTCACCGATTTTAATCCCAAATTGAGGAATTTTGACTCTGTTTAAATTGTCTGCGATCCAGAAATCCCGGTAAAGAATTCTGTTAACCCGGGAGAAGGTGTTAGGCATTCCCGAATTCCGTGGTTCTAGCA
>MDKI01086639.1:0-62272 GCA_005239505.1 Nicotiana paniculata
TTGGGACTTATGAGTGTGTTCAGAATGAAGTTTTGATGTCCGGTGTAGAATTAGGCTTGAATTAGCGAAAATTAGTTTTTGGTGATTTCTGCTCGGCAGGGGAAAATAGGATATCGGGGTCGGAATGGAATTCCGGAAGTTGGAGCAGGTTCATAATGTCATTTTGGATATGTGTGCAAATTTTTAGGTCATTCAGACGTGTTTTGGTTGGTTTCGACATCATTGGCGGAATTTAGAAGTTTCAAAGTTCATAGGCTTGAATTTGATGTGATTTTTGTGTTTTTGCATTGTTTTTGATGTTTCCAAGGCTTGACTAAGTTTGAATGAGTTTATCGGATATGTTGGTATGTTTGGTTGAGGTCCCGAGGGCCTCAGGTAAGTTTCGGGCGGTTATCGGAGTGTGTTTGGCCTTAGAGGGACTGGTGTAGCTGTTGCAATTTTTGCCCACTGGTTTCCTTAAATGCGATCGCAATAGTGGGGATGCGATTGCATAGGTTTGTTCTGAGGCAGTGTTCTTTTTCTTCTATGCGGTCGCCTAAGTGGAGCCGCGATCGCGTACGTGAGGGAGGGGAAGCAATGCGATCACGTTTGGTCTTGTGCGATCGCGTAGGGTAATTTTATGGGGTAGCAAACTTGTTCTTCGCGATCGCGTGGGAACTCCCGCGATCGCAGTGAAGAAAGAGACCTGGGCAGATAATTTTTAAGTTCTAAACGGTGGTTTTTGTCCATAACTCAATATTCCATTAGAGAGCTCGGGGGAAGGATAGTTTGGACGAGATATTTAGTGGGATTCTTGTAGTAAGTGTTCTTCAATCACTTTTGGTTTAATTTCATGAATTAGTTCTTATTTTTACCATGCAATTTAAGGAATTAAAGTAGAAATTTGGGAAAAAAAGGGAGGGAGAATTGGAAACTTCTTTTGATGATTTGAGTGGGCAATTGAGGTCGAATTTTGGTAAATTTGGTATGGGTAGACTCGTGAGTGAATGAGGATTCTAGTTTTGTGATTTTTATCGAATTTCGAGACGTGGGTCCGAGGTTCGGGTTTGACCAATTTCGGAAATTGCGCCTAAATTTGATAGTTTTCGATTGGGGTTCATCTCCCTAGCATATTTTGATGTTATTGATCTGATTTGTGATAGACTCAGAGCAATTGGGAGCCTATTCGAGGGGCAAGAGCATCGCGGAGTAGCTTTTGGGCTATTTTGAGGTAAGTAACGATTCTAACTCTAAACCTGAGGGCATGAAACCCCGGTATTTTATATTGTTTTGGTAAATGAGGTGACACACGTGCTAGGTGACGAGCGTGTGGGCGTGCACCGATAGGGATTCTGACTTGGTCCCTCCCGCAGTGACTTTTAAGCCGCGTATTCAATTTTAAACCTTACCTCATCTAGTATTATAGAAATTTATACTTGTTTGTGGGTTGTAAGCCATGTTTGGGGCCTTGTGCCGACCTGTTTAGACCCTAAGGGGTACTTTTACATCATTCTCACACTATCCGGATAGCACAATTGTGAACCCAGTCATCCTTTCTACTTGTTGTTATTTTCATTGTTATCACACTGTTTTGAGACTTTGAGAGGTATGTTTGGGGCTGCATAAGTTGAGATGGGTTTCCCGAGTGGCTTGTGAGGATGTAAGTGAGGCCGAGAGCCGGATATGTGAAGATAGTTATGGATCGGGCTGCACGCCGCAACAATATATCAGTTATATACTCATATTAGATCGGGCTGCACGCTGCAGCGATATACATTATATATGGATCGGGCAGCACGCTGCAACAATATACATGTTGGATCGGGCTGCATGCCGCAGCAAATATAGCGCTTGGGCTGTAGATCCCCTCCAGAGTCTGTACACCCCCAGTGGGCGCAGTCGATTATTATATGGATCGGGTTGCACGCTGCAGCGTATGTTATATGGATAGGGCTGCATGCCGCAACAGTATATATTTATATATGTATCGGATCGGGCTTCCCGCCGCAACAGTTGTGTGTAGTCATAGTACTAGTTGAGTGCGAGTGTTTAGTGTGAGCATGAGATACTGATAGTGAAGTCACGGGAGATTAAGATACCTGGTTATGAGAGATACTGTGCCAAGATGGCTGTTATATTGTGAATTTTATTCTTTTCTCTCCCTTCTTTATTTGAGCCTTCTAATAAAAGTTGAATTACTATTTTATGAAGTCATGACTTATAAATGTTCGTCACTACACTCAAGTTTTTAGTTACTTTGATTACTTACTGAGTTGGCGTACTCACGTTACTCCCTGCACCTCTGTGTACAGATCCAGGTATCGGACCATCTCACTAGTTGATTTTCGGACGTGCTTGGAGTTTGTTCGAGGATCGAGGTAGCTGCTCAGCGCCCCCAACTCACCTCCTTTCCTTTCCTTAGTTCATAGTTTTTTTTTGTCTTTCGTACTTCAAACTTTTGTAGTAGCAATTCACCTTATTGTACATTGTATTTATAGTCCTAGATGCTCATGACAGTTGGCTCCAGGTTTTGGGGTAGTGTATACGTTGTTTATCTCATTTTGCTGTTTTGATCTACTAGTTTTTGGAAATTATGAAATATTATGATAGTCTGTAATGGTTGGCTAGCCTAGTTCCATGATAGGCGCCATCACGGGTGGTTTAGGTTTCGGGGTCGTGACACCACCTGTCCATCCTTATTGCTTCTCCCTATATATATCACCCTTATTTCTGTTGTTGCAGTGTGTAACCCGATCCCATCTGTCCACCCTTATTACTTCTTGTTGCAGTGTGCAACCCGCCCCCACCAAAAAATCTCATCTCATTATTAATAATAAAGGTTTCACAAATTAGGTCAAATTCTTTCACAGTATTTATGTCTCAACAATGGTAAACAGAAAGCTGTATTATTCAGAAGCTTCACTAATTATCATTACATAGTGAAACCAACGGGAATATATCATAAAACGCTGACAACCAACTCAACCATTAATGTACCACAATGAAGCTAAGGAACAATTAGTACTTCCAAATAAGTGAAACAATATCTAACAAACAAGTAGACAAAATCAAGTAGGCATGGAGGCATCAATGATCATGAAACAATTAAGACATGAGTATAATAAATTGGCAACGGGGAAGGCAACAAGCTAACATGTAATTTGGTGGTTCATAGATACTCTTCACCTCACCTATACACCACACGCATACAGTTTCACATAGCATTTAAGTCGGGGATCCCTAATCTCTCAAGTCAAAGTCAGACCAAACACTTACCTCAATTTCGCAGGCTACTCATTGCTCAAGCACAACTTTTCCTTTAAAATTTTACCTCCAACCCACTCGTATCTTTATGCTAAGTAATTTGACGTCGATCAATGTTGAAATTCAAAGACCAAAGTGACCTTGAAACGGAGCCTCAAGGCTAAACGTCGCCGGCGACCTCGGAGCTGCTGTTTTTTTGTGTGAAAAAGGGGTTGTATTGGTGTGATTTTTGGAGCTTCTGTTGCTGGTTTTCTACACGGTTGTAACAGGCGATATATAGCTGATTTAATGATGGTTTTGAAGGCTGATTTGGGAGGCGGACTGCTGCATTTTTTCGCAGCGATTTGGGGCTGAAAACAAGGTGATTTTCTTGGGGTTATGGACTGATTTTTCAGCATATTCGCCACTGATTTTTCTGTTTTTTTGCATCAGGTTTGAACTGAATTTTTTTGGGGGCTAACTCTCATGGGTATTGGGGCTGATTTCGGACTGGTTTTCTGGCTGATTTTCGCTGGAAAAACGAGCTGTTTTGAGGTCTTTTTTGAAATATTTTTGGAAGAGATTTCGGGATGGAAATTTGCAGGTTTTAGATCTGGTTTTGCTGGTGGAAAACAGGGGCTGTTCTGGCGATGTTTTGGATTGATTTTTCACTGGAATCGGGATTGTTTGGGGCTGCTTTTGGGGAGCATTTGCAGCTGGTTTCCGGTGACGTAACAACATCGAAAGAAAGGAGGAAGAGAAGCTGCGTTTTTTTTCTTTTTTCTTTACTGTTGCGCAGCTTTTCCTAAAGCTCTAGGATTTCTGTGTGTGATGTGGGATGTCTATCCGTAACTCACCCGAGCCCTCGGGGCTCAAAACCAAACATGCACGTAAGTCTAAAAACACCATACGTACTTGCCCGTGCGATCAAATCACAAAAATAACACTTAAAATTACGAATTTAACCTCAAAACTCATTTTTTTCTCAAGATCACTTAAAATTTACTATTTTCTCAAACGGACGTCAGAATCACGTTAAATGAACTCTGATTTCCACCAAATTTCACATATAGTATTTAAACATTATAACAAACCTGTATCGGGCTCCGAAATCAAAATACGGTCCCCATACCAACAAGTTCAAACATTAATTCATTTGATTATTTCCTTTAAAAACCAGTATAGAAATTTTCTTCAAAAATTGATTTCTAAAGCTAATGATCTCGGAATTCAATTTCGGGCATACAACCAAGTCTCATATTTTACTGCGGACCTCTCGGGACTATTGGAACACGGGTCCGGGTTCGTTTACCAAAAATGTTGAACAAAGTCAACTAAAATCAAATATTGAACTCTAAAAATTATCATTTCTTATATTTTCACATAAAAGCTTTCCGTTTTTATGCCCAGGTTGCACACGCAAATTGAGATAAATAAAATTAATATTTTCAAGGCTAATGAGCCCGGAATGGAGTCTTAATTCATAAGATGACCCTTTGGGTCATCACAATCTCCACCTCTAAAACAACGTTCGTCCTCGAATGAACATAGAAAAGTACCTGAACTGGCGAACAAGTGGGGATATCTACTGCGCATATCCGACTCGGACTCCCAAGTAGCTACCTCAACAGGGTGACCTCTCCATTACACTCGAACTGAAGGGTAACTTATTGACCTCAACTGACGAACCTGCCGGTCTAGAATGGCTACCAGCTCCTCCTCATAAGTCAAATCCTTGTCCAATTGGACAAAGCTGAAATCTAACACGTGGGACGGGTCACCATGATATTTCCGGAGCATATATACATGGAATACCGGATGAACTGAGGATAAACCTGGAGGCAAAGCAAGTCTATAAGCCACCTCCCCCACTCTCTCGAGAATCTCGAATGGCCCGATATACCTAGGGCTCAACTTTCCCTTCTTCCCAAATCTCATAACACCCTTCATGGGCGATACCCGATCTAATACCCTCACTCCAACCATGAATTACACATCACAAACTTTACGGTCGGCATAATTCTTTTTCCTGGACTGAGCTATACGAAGTCGATCCTGTATAATCTTGACCTTGTCCGAGGCCTCCTGAACTAAGTCTGTACCCAATAATCGAGCCTCTCCTGGCTCAAACCATCCAATTGGAGATCTGCACCGTCTACCATATAATGCCTCATAGGGAGCCATCTGAATGCTGGGGTGGTAGCTATTATTGTAGGCAAACTCTGCTAATGGGAAGAATTGATTCCAAGAACCTCCAATAACACAGGCGCGAAGCATATCCTCCAAGATTTGAATAGTACGCTTGGATTGCCCGTCCGTATGTGGATGGAATGTTGTGCTCAATTCAACTCATGTACCCAACTCATGCTGAATTGACCTCCAAAAATGCGAGGTACACTGCGTATCCCAATCCGAAATGATAGACACGGGCACAACGTGCAGGTGAACGATCTCTCGCATATACATCTCTGCCAACCGCTCTGAGGTATAAGTACTTGACATTGGAATAAAATGTGCTGATTTAGTCAGCCTATCCACAATAAACCAAACAACATTGAACTTCCTCTGAGTCCGTGGGATCCCAACAACAAAGTCCATAATGATACACTTCCACTTCCACTCAGTAATCTCTATCTACTGAAGCAAACCACCAGGTCTCTGATGCTCGTACTTTACCTATTGACAATTCAAGCATCGAGCCATATATGCAACAATATCCTTCTTCATCCTTCACCACCAGTAATGCTGGCACAGGTCCTGGTACATCTTGGCAGCACCCGGGTGAATAGAATATTTAGAACTATGAGCCTCCTCAAGGATCAACTCACAAAGCCCATCTACATTAGGAACACACACTCTACCCTGCATCCTCAAAACACCATCATCTCCAACTGTAACCAGCTTGGCACCACCGTGCTGAACTGTGTCCCTAAGGACCATCAAATGCGGGTCAGCATCCTGTCGATCTCTGATACGATCAAATAGAGAAGACCGAGTGACTGTACAAGCTAAAACACGGGTGGGCAAAATATCCAAACTCACGAACTAATTCACCAAAGTATGAATATCTGAAGCTAACAGTCTCTCACCGACTGGAATGAATGCAAGGCTGCCCATACTCACAGCCTTCCTACTCAATGCATCGGCCACCACATTGGACTTCCTCGGATGATACAATATTGTGACGTCATGATCTTTCAATAACTCTAACCATCTCTTCTGCCTCAAATTATGATCCTTTTGCTTCAACAAGTACTGGAGACTGTGATGATCCATGAAAACCTCACACGACACACCATAAAGATAGTGCCTCCAAATTTTCAGCGCGTGAACAATGGCTGCCAACTCTAAATCGTGGACAAGATAATTCTTCTTGTGAACCTTCAAATACCGAGATGCATATGCAATCACCCTGCCTTCCTGCATCAATATCGCTCCGAGCCTAACACGGGAGGAATCACAATATACCGTGAAAGATCTCGAACCTGATGGTAACACCAACACTGGTGCTGAAGTCAAGGCTGTCTTGAGATTCTGAAAGCTCGCCTCACACTCGTCCGACCACTTGAATGGGGCATCTTTCTGAGTCAATTTAGTCATTGGGGCTGCTATGGATGAGAACCTCTCCACAAAACGACGGTAGTAACCCGCCAAACCCAAGAAGTTCCTGATTTTTGTAGCTGAAGTGGGTCTAGGCCAGTTCTTGACTGCCTCTATCTTCTTAGGATCTACCTGAATACCCTCTGCTGATACGATGTGACCCAAGAAAGCGACTGAATCCAACCAGAACTCGCACTTTGAAAATTTTACATACAGCTGACTGTCGCTCAAAGTCGAAAGTGCTATCCGGAGGTGCTGCTCATGCTCCTCCCGACTGCGGGAGTACATTAGAATATCGTCAATGAACACAATTATGAAGGACTCTAGATAAGGCTTGAAAACCCGATCATCAAGTCCATAAAGGTTGCTGGGGCATTAGTAAAGCCAAAAGAGATCACCAGAAATTCATTGTGCCCATACCTCGTCCGAAAGGCTGTCTTAGGGACATCGGACGCCCTAATCTTCAATTGATGGGAGCCTGATCTCAAATCAATCTTTGAAAACACCTTGGCACCCTGAAGCTGATCAAACAAATCATCAATCCTCGAAAATGGATACTCGTTCTTGATAGTGAGTTTGTTCAACTTCCTTTAATCTATACACATCCTCATCGATCCATCAATTTTCTTCATGAACAAAACTGGTGCACCCTAGGGCGAGACACTAGGTCTAATGAAGCCCTTATCAAGCAAGTCTTACAACTATTCTTTCTATTTTTTCAATTCGGGTATGGAGGAATAGAGATGGGATGAGTGCCCGGAGCCACATCAATGAAAAAGTCAATATCCTTATCGGGTGGCCGCAGATCTGCAAGAAACACCTTGGGAAACTCATGAACAATAGGCACCGAATCTATAGAAGAAGCCTCAACACTAGAATCACGAACATGGGCCAAATAAGCCAAACATCCCTTCTCGACCATAGGACGAGCCTTTGTATGAGAAATAACCCTGCTTGAAGAATGACCAGGAGTCTCTTTCCACTCTAATCAGGGCAACCTTGGCAAAGCTAATTTCACTGTCTTGGCATGACAATCCAAGATGGCATAATAAGGTGACAACCAATCCATGCCCAATATGACATCGAAATCCACCATGTCAAGAAGCAAAAGGTCCACACTGGTTTCAAGACCCTCAATAACGACCACACACGAGAGATACACACGATCTACAACAATAGCATCCCCACAAGCGTAGACACATAAATAGGGACGCTCAAGGAATCACGTGGCACAACCAAATATGAAGCAAAATAAGATGATACATAAGAGTAAGTAGACCCCGGATCAAATAGAACTAAAGCATCTCTATTGAAAACTGAAACGGTACTTGTGATAACAGCATCAGAGGACTCCGCCTCATGTCTGGCTGGAAATGCATACAATCGGGGCTGCGCATTACCACCTTGAACCATGTCCCTGGGATGACCTCTGACAGGAAGACCTCTACCTCTAGCGGGCTGGCCTCCACCTCTAACAATATGGCCCCTACCTCTGGCTACCTGACCCCTACCCCTGGCTAGCTGGGTATGTGGTGTTGCAGCTGGTGCCGGAACTATGGCACGAGAACTCTGGTACTGAAGTTGATTACTCAAAAATCTCGGAAAAGCTCTCTGAATATGCCCATATTCACCACACTCAAAGCATTCGTCCTGATACTGAGGCTGGCCCTAACGAGACGACTGACCACGATAATAACTTTGCAGAGGAGGTGCTCTGATAGGAACTGATGAAGCACTATAGGCTGGCTGAGTAGAAGGAGGCATATAAGAACCACGACCACCTGAGGTACCATGAGATTCTTGAAGTGCTGAATGAAATGTCCTAGAAAAATGGCCTCTACTGAAAGAAACCCCGCCTCCAGATGAGGCACCACTGAATCCACCGGAATGGCGAGGTATCTTGTCTGACCCCTGACCTCCCAATCCTAGAACCATCTCAACTCTCCTGGACATATTTGTCATATCATGAAAGGAAATATCGCTCCTGGTCTCCTAGCCATCTGCAACCTGATGGGCTGAGCAAGGCCCTCAATAAATCTCCTGACCCCCCCTCTCTCTCTCTATTTCTGTAGGTGACAAAAGAATATCATGTTGACCCAAATCCACAAAGCGAGTCTCATACTGGGTAACAGTCATGCTGCCCTACTGAAGACGCTCAAACTGACGACGGTTCTCCTCTCTGGTAGTAATAGGTAGAAACTTCTCCAAAAAGAGATATGAAAACTGATCCCAACTAAGAGTAGGTGACGCAGAAGGTATAGTCAGTAGATAATCCCTCCACCATTTCTTGGCAGAACCGATCATCTGAAAAACAGCAAAATCGACCCCATTGGTCTCCAAAATACCCATGTTCCGGAGAACCTCATGACAGCTATCAAGATATTCCTGAGGATCCTCTGAAGTAGAACCACTGAAATGAGCAGGGAAAAGCTTGATGAACCTATTCAATCTCCACAAAGCATCGGTAGACATAACTACACCATCAACAAGCGGTGCTGCAGCAACTGGCTAAACTACCCCAACTGGATTGGCTGCTGGGGTCTGAGTTTGAGGAGTAATCTTCTCAGGAGTGTGGGTAACAGAGTCTGGACCCCTCCTCCAGCCTGAGATATGGCTGTTGCCACGGGGAATGTGTTACTCTGGACTACACTCTCCATAAGGCCCACTAATCGGACCAAAGCAATCCTGAAGCACCGTGGTAGTAATAAACCCATATGGGACCTGAGCTGGTCCTCCTGGAACGGTCTGAGCTGGAGACCCCTCATTAATCTCTATCTGAGGCTCCGCAGCTAGAGCTGCTGCCCGAGCAATGGGCTGTCCTGCCCCTGCCTCGACCCCTGGCATAGCCTCAGCCTCTGCCCCTTGTAGGAGCTGCTGCTGCTGGAGGACTTGATTGTTAGTTAGCGGAGGAAGAAGCACGTGTTCTCTCAATCGGCGAGAAGAATAGAAGAGTTAAATTAGTATTTGAGATAACAAGAATCACACGACAGAGTAGAAAAAAAATGAGTTTGTTCCTAACTCTATAGCCTCTGAGAGATAAGTACAGACGTCTCCGTACCGATCCCTCAGACTCTATTAAGATTGTTCGTTAATTGTGAGACCTAAGCAACCTAGTGCTATGATACCAACTTGTCACGACCCAAATTCCCAACCCTCGGGATCGTGATGGCGCCTAACTCAACACTTGCTAGGCAAGCCAATGTTAGAACATAACTAACCATTTCTTTTTAAAAATTTACTTAAGCATAAGTATACCGTTCAAAATGAATGAGAAATTCAATATTGTTCAACAAATGATGTCAATAATAACTAAATAAAGAAATGAAACCACGAAATAAATGCTAGTATCTAACTACCCAGGGTTTGGAGTCACAATTCACGAACTACTAAAGAATACTACAAGTATTTGGCTGAAAGAAGTTTTATATCTGTTTTGAATGAAATAAAACAGTACCTAAATAATGTGGAGAAGACTCCAGGAATCTGCAGATGCCAGCAGATCTGCCTCGTGTCTCTGTAAAATGATCAGTTACTACTCAAAGAATCAACTCAGACCGCAACCTGGATCTGCATAAGAAGTGCAGAGTGTAGTATCAGTACAGTTGACCCCATGTACTGGTACGTGTCGAGCCTAACCTCGACGAAGTGGTGACGAGGTTATGGCGGGGCATCTATAATACAACCTGTATACAAAGTATAATAAAACAGGAAGGGAATATTAAACTAAATAAATAATAACTTGCAGCAATTAATAAAATAGCTTAGCTAACTTTTCCAGATCTCAGATATAACCAATCCTTAAGAAAATTTCCAAATTTCCATTTAAATAAAAGTTAGAGCAGAATATGAAATGACAACAATAAAACAGTGAGTATTCCAGTCTTTATTTTATAACCAATAAAACATGAATATTCTCCCTTATTACTCCTTGCTGCGGCATGCAACCGGATCCCACATGTCCACCCTTATTGCTCCTCTATATATATATCACCCTTATTTTTCCTGTTGCGGCGTGCAACCCGATCCCACCTTTCCTTATTACTCTTTGTAGCGGCGTGCAACCCGCTCCCACCAGACAATCTTGTATCATTATTTATAATAAAGGTTTCATAAATTAGATCAAATTCTTTCACAGTATTTATGTCTCAACAATGGTAAACAGAAAGTAGTACTATTCAGAAGCTTCACTAATTATCATTACACAGTGAAACCAACCGGAATGTATCATAAAACACTGACAACCATCTCAACCATTAATGTACCACAATGGAGCTAAGGAACAATTAATACTTCCAAATAAGTAAAAAAATAACAAAAAAGTAGACAAAAACAAATAGGCATGAAGGCATCAGTGATCATGAAACAATTAAGACAAGAGTATAATAAATTAGAAACGGGGAAGGGAACATGCTAGCAGGTAATTTTGTGGTGCATAGATACTCGTCACCTCACCTATATACCATACACATACAGTTTCACATAACATTTAAGTCAGGGATCCCTAATCCCTCAAGTCAAATATAGACCAAACACTTACCTCAATTTCGCAGGCCACTCACTGCTCAAGCACAACTTTTCCTTTAGAGTTTACCTCCAACCCACTCGTATCTTTATGCTAAACAATTTGACGTCAATCAATGTTGAAACTCAAAGACCAAAGAGACCTTGAAATTGAGTGTAACGACCCGATCGGTTGTTTCGAGCTCTAGCATTTTGTTCAGCGGTTTGAGGCTGTGAGCAGCTTGTTCAGCGGTTTGAGGCTGTGAGCAGCTTCATTTCAGATATTATGACCCGTGGGCGTGGTCGGAATTGAATTTCGGGAAGTTTAAAGTTAATTTGGAAAGAAAATTCTCAATTCAGAAGCCTTAAGTTGGAAGAATCAAGTAAGATTGGAATTTTGAGTAAAAGACCTCCGAATCAAAATTTGAAGGTTCCTACAAGTTCGTATGATGATTTCGGACTTGGGAGTATGTCCGGATGGGGTTTTGGATAACCCGGGAGCGTTTCAGCGTATATTATGGAAGATAGCATTTTAGAAAAATTTCATAAATTTGGGCAATAAGGCATTTCAGTGTTATTGATGTCTGTTTAGGATTCCGAGTCTGGGAATAGCTCCGTATGGTGATTCTGGAGTTGGGAGCGCGATCGGAAGCGAATTTGGATGTTCGTAGGTCATTTTGAAGTCATTTGGCTAAAGATAGAAATTTGATGGTTTTTGAGAAATTCAATCGGAAGTGAAATTTTGATATCGGGGTCGAAATGCGATTCTGGAAGTTGGAGCGGGTCCGTAATGTCAAATATGACTTGTGTGCAAAATTTGGGGTCAATCGGACGTGATTTGATAGGTTTCGACATTGATTATGGAAGTTTGAAATTTCAAAGTTCATAAAGTTGAATTTTAGTGAGATTCGTGATTTCGACGTTGTTTGATGTGATTTGGGGCCTCGAGCAAGTCCGTGTAAGGTTATGGGACAGAGTCGTGTGATTGGACGGGTTCCTAGGGGCCTCAGGTGTGTTTCGGGGTGGTTTCAGACCATTTTTCCCAACCTGCTGTTGCTGTTTGCTGGTGTCACTGGTAAGCTATGCAATCGCGGCCCATAGTGTGCGATCGCAAAGAAATTAGAGGGGCTGGAATTTTGGCTTATGCGATCGCAGGTAAGTGTATGCGATCGCACAGTGCAATTTGGGAGGCTGCTGGATTTTGGCTTATGCGATCTCAGGTAATTGTATGCGATCGCACAATAGAGGAAATGTGGGGGTTGCAGTTTTGGCCTATGCGAACGCAGGTCTTGGGATGCGATCGCACTGAGGGAATTTGGGAGGCAACATAATTGGCCTATGCGATCGCATAGGAGTGTCGCCTGGGCAGTGAGATATTTTAAACGGGATTTTGGCCATTTCTTCATTTGTTTCATTGATGTGGGCAATTTTGAGGAGCTTCAAGAGGGGTTTTCCATCAAGCATCAATAGGTAAGCAATTTCTTCATGTTTTTAATATTAATACAAGTTATATGCATGGATTAGACATGAAAAATTGTGGAAAAATATTGAAGAAAACCTAGAAAATGGGTAATTTGGATTTTTAGCCACGAATTTGAGCATGGAATTTAGAGTAAATTGTATATTGGAACTAGTAAGGCTATGGGTAGAATATATCTTCGAGAAATTTCGGATTCTGGGCACGTGGCCCGAGGGCATTTTGGTCAATTCATTGAGCGGGGTTGAGAAATTATATAATTTGGAATTGTTGCAAATATTAGAGTATATTTTCATTGGTTTGTCGTTGTTTTGATAGTTTCGGAGCGTTGTGCAACGATTTGAGTCATCGGAAGGGCTTGGAAGCCGGTTATGGAATTTCGGAGCGAGGTAAGTCTCCTTTCTAACTTTGTGAGGGGGAATTGTCCCCCTAGGTGAACTAATTAAGTATGTGCTATTATATTCGGGGGCTACGTACGCACGAGGTGACGGGAGTCCGTGCGTAGCTACTATTATGCCATGTCCGGGTAGACTAGGACCCACTAGCATGACTTACGTGTTGTACATGTGATCCTGCCACCAATATTGGGCTGTAAATGCTATTGAATCGGTAATTGATTTGCTAAGAAGACTAGAGTGTACCTTTCATAATTATTTAGAAAGAGAATTGATTCTCCGTGGATAATTGTAAAACTGATAAGGTTATATTATTGAATATTATTAAACTTGGCAAATGAGTTTCAAAACAAAGATTTAAAAGCTATTTTTCATGTTCCTTTAAGAAGAATTTTACAACTTTCCGGAGTAACTGTTGTCTTGATAAAAATGCGAATTTATTATGTGAATATGTGTACATATGAGCACCTGAGTCGCAGGTATGATTCGCGAACAAGCTAGCCTTATTATTTTTATGTTGACCGCATCACATGATCGATTCGCGAGCGGGGAAAAAATAGATGCATCATGGTTCGAGCCGTTCTACCCTTCGGCAGTGCACAATTTATTATTGTTGGTTCGCACCGTTCGAACCTCAGCATTGCTTGCGCATGATATTTACTGCGTATTTGCTGTGATTTTGCGTGATTACTGGCCTGGAATTTTAAGTTGTCAATTGAAATGACAGAGATTTAAAGTTATTAAAATTTTGGAAGAAGTTGTTCCTTCTCGTTGATTATTTGTTATTTGATTAAATCACCCATGTTGATTAATTGTTATTAATATGACGAATATTTAAAGTGTTAAATGTGGAAGGAGTTGATATTATTTATTCCTGATGTTAATAAATTGCCTATGATAATCCTGCTTAGTGTCACACTTGAATATACTAAATTGACCTCTAGTAAGTGTATAATTCGACCTCTCGTCACTACCTCTATGAGGTAGGCGGGCGACTTATTGAGTACACGTTGTTTTCGTACTTATGCTACACTTGATGTGCATTTTTATTGCACAGTTGCCTTCATAGCAATGTGGCTGGTTTGGGGACTTAGGCGTGCTGCAGCATCCGGAGGCGATCCGCAGCTGACAGAGTCTCCCTCGTATTGTATTACATTATTTTAATTTCCTTGTCCACTCGCATTTCGGACAAGCTTTGTAGAAATTATAAAATTCTTAGAAATTGCTCATGTACTTGTGACACTGGGTTCTGGGATGTGTATGGGATGTATTTTATAAAAAAAAACTGGAATATTAAAACCGTTGTATTTACATAACGGATTTAATTTAGTTATTACGTAACAAGTTAAAGATAATGATTTCAAAAATGTTAAAACAGGAATCTATATCAACTAATTAAATATTGTCTTGCCTGACGGTGGTGTCCGACGCCATCACGACCTTATGGATATTGGATCGTGATAACGTGGTATTAGAGCTCTAGGTTCCCTTAGGTCTCACGAGTCATGAGCAAGTCTACTAGAGTCTTGCGGATTGGTACAGAGACGTCTGTACTTATCTTCGAGAGGCTACCGGGTTGTTAGGAGTACTTCCCTTCTTGATTCCTCATCATGCGATTTGATTCCTTTAAGTCTTATGCCTATGTTTCTTCCTACTCAATCTTATACATCACGAAGTGCTTGATATGAATCGGGAATTTGAGGAATTGAAATGGTGCAACAGATATGATGCGAGATGTTTTCCATGTGTAATTGGTTGGGGGCTGTTGTTATGGCCCTACAGAAGGATAATATGTTGTTTCAGCTCAGTAGCTGTGTTTCTGGGAGCCTTAAGGCTATGCTCAGGTAGTGATGATGCTTACGATTTCTTATCGCGCGATGTCGATATGATGATAGAATGCTTTCTCGTATGTTGGGGGTGATGAATGGCTTGAAGGAAGGTCTTCTCAGGGCGCGAATTCGAGATTTTAGCATTTTAGTTCCAGCAGAGGAAAGGCATTTGGATTATGAATGGTCCGGTTGAGATTAATAAAGCAGTAAGACTTGGTGTCTTCAAGTGAGATGGGATATGCACCTGTGATGTGGTGTCGTCGTCACAGATAGAATGTAATATGTTAAGTTTGTCGGTGTTATGGCTTCTTCGGTTGCATGGGGTCAGAGTATTGTGAATAAGTATTGAAGAAGCGGCTGTCAGAGACCGCGAGGCGCAGTGGTTCAATACCGAATAAGTGTTGATCATGAAGACAACTAGAGAAAGATGATCTTCGGAGAGTTTGAAGTCATGGTGATCTGCTGATTTAAGAGCTACAGAGAACGATATTGAATTGAGGCTAGGCGGTGGTTCCATTTCTAGGAGGCCAAGTGTAAGAAGCGGAAGTCGAGCAGTCGCAAAGTGGGGGAGCGGTAACATAGCTTGGAATTAGATGATATTGTTGCGCATTTAATGGATGTCCATAAAGAGCGGACGGACTAGTAAAGTTGGTAAATGAAGCGTGCGTAGAATGGGGTATTGATGTCGCAGAGAGTGTGCATTTTAGCGTCGTTAGAAGGTGTCCGCGGGTGATTTCCACAGGTAGGTTATCTCTTGTGAATAGGTTAGCGGTGGCATGGTTGGCAAGTTTCTGCGAGGGATTCTAGTGGCTATTCGGTAGGAGGCAGAATGTGTGAATGATGCTAGAGAATTTGAGTATTTAGGGAGTGCTAACAAGAGAATTTGGAAGAATTGGACGGATTGGTTGAGCAAGATCATATTAACATAGAAGAAAGGATCTCGGTCGGGTCTAGAGTGGTGCAAGGAGTAGCTTCGGGCTAAGTGGGGGAGTCCCACCATCTATAGTTGGGTTGTAGGATTGTCTTCTCATGGGGTTGCAGATTGTCGGCATGTTGGAAAATTATCACAGTTAAGAGAAAGGAGTAAAATGGTGATTGTGCGTGGGATTTGATGAATGTGTACAAAAGTTGGCCCTATCAGACCGGGGTTAGGCTTTGGAAGATTCAGAATTTATGCTTAAGGCATAGGCGAGTTGTAAGGATAGTGACTCGCTCACGTGTTTCATTGAAAAGGGTGTTCATGTTCTAGGAGAGCCTTGGAGTTGATTGTATTCGGGACCAGTCAGAGTGAGTGACTCTCAATAGCGGTCCTAGTGAATTCAAAGTTACGAATGCGACGTCTAAAGGTTTCAGGCAGCGGTATGACTAATAATTGAGCTTATGCAGCATAATTCCTGAGAAAAGGAAAATGGTTGGAGTGTTCTATGATATGTTTCAGCGTGCAGGATAGTATTGGGAAGTGAGAGAATTAAACTCCGGGTCGTAGCAAGATTTTCAGGAAGGTATGATACGGGTTGTGAGACTGAGACAACATGGTCTCGTGAATCAAGGCCACTCGGGATGAGTGAGGGTTGAGTTGCCATGAGTTGAATGGGGTTACTATTATTTCTGAGGCAGTTAAGAGTTATTGAAAGAAGATATTGATTAGCCATGGTTGGAATGGCACATGTACGGGAGTGATCAGTTCCTTCGATGTGATTAAGTTATGCATGTGGTTTGTTCTGGTGTATGCGAGGCATGTCAGCCATCAAAATAGATTTTTATTTGGAAGCATTCAAGTATTATGTCCTGTCAGGTGTAGGCATCTCGCAGAAGGGTTATGGTGGTTCAGAACACTACTTAAGGATTTGCATGTATAGTGATTGTGGGAATTCACTCGTGTTTTGTGGTGGTTCTCTTGAATTGAGGTAAGTAAAAGGTTTCTATATGTTGAAGTGTTCACCCTATTAGTGGTTCAGAAGTTATGATGGAATTCTTGCGCTATCTCATATTGGCATGTTATAGGCGGTAAGTAGTATGTACTGGGAGTAAGGATCGAGATTGCGGTTCGGTGTTAGCGAGGATGTCATGAGCTCGGATGAGCAAGAAAAAGTGATTTGAAAGTTCAGAGTAAGCTAGTGTTATATTCAGTGTCACCTAAGATCGATATTCGGTGAAAGAATCTTTGTACCCTGGTCATGGGTTCTTGATGTGTTTTGCAGTATTAGTGTGGTCGGTGATGCGGATGTGCAGACTTGTTACCTGGTGTGGAAGGTCGTGGGAGCATAACCACGAGAAGCTTGTATAAGTGTGACTTGTAGTCACTTAATGGATTGAAGATTTGGACTGAGTATAAAGAAGTGCAATATTGCTTATTGAGAATTTATGCCTGGCAAGCGTTCAATTCATTTGGTTGTGGATTGTGGGGTGTTTGTCCCGGCTATGATGGTTGTTCTCGCGTATTATGAGAGAAAGTGGGTTAATATAGACTCAAGTAAATCTATTAGCTTAGTTTGGTGCGAGCAAGGTAGACTCGATGTTTGTGGATGGACTTAAATATGATTATGGGCTCCGTATGAGCCAGACATGTTCATTTCAGTAGAGTGCTTTTCATGAAAAGGTATTAGAACAACAAATGTTGTTCCGTCTTCGTCAAATTCATGTGATATTATGGTTGTGCCGTGTGAGTTGTGAAACGGCTTGATAATTTCTTATGTGTTGAGATCTCCACATAGTGAGGATGTTATGTGAGCTGGACAAATCTTGAGATCCAGAGTCTATATATATATATATATATCACACCACAGTGGTGCTCGAGTTTTATAGCATATGGCTTTATCAGTCTCCCCAGGATGGTATTATGCACTTAGCGTGCTTGTGATCGATATTCAGTAATTTGCAATAGTGAGAAATTCAGCTCCGTATATATTTCCTTATGTGAATTTTATGTGTGGATCGGGTGGCACGTCTCCATGGGTATGTTATTTGGATCGGGTTGCACGCCGCAACAGTGTGATGGTGAGTCAGGTTCCTATAATTATTTTCCTTGTGTTTTACTTCCTATTTTCTGAGGAAAGTTCATATTAGTTGCTTGAGTCGAGTAGTACTTTCATGAGTCATTCCTTTATGTATCATGTTCGAGTTATCACCTATTGGCGCGTTGTGGTATCATGTGAGACTGTTGGTCATGTTTGGGGTGATTTGTTGTCTGAGAAGTTCATACTGGGTGAGACGAGATTATTGGACCAGGGATCAATGCGATAAGATTTTGTGAAGTATACTAAAAGAAAAATACCATTATTTGGTTCGTAATGAGATGATGATCTAAGTCAAAAAGGAGAGATTCAATGTTTGCTTAACTCTACAATTGGTTAGAATTTCTACACATCTCCTCTGTTGTGGTGGTATCGTCAGCATTATAGTAGGATTTATATATATATATATCATAAAGTGCATTGGGAGCATCAGATTCATGGAATTCTTGACTATTAAGGTTCATGGAGTGTCATTGTGGGCAGACAATGAATTATGCGGTGCATGGTGCTAGTTCAGCAAAGGTATGCAGTCATGTCCTGGTATATCGTGTGGTAGTTGATAAGGTGTTTATATATTGGAACTAGGACTGGCAGAGAAATTTCAAGTGTTAGAACTAGATTCTGAGCTTATTATATGGATAAAAGAAGAAATCTTCAGATTTGATCAAGCTAATGTACTCAACTGGGTTGTGGTAGCACGGGCAGGTGCTCGGGGTGTTAAACAGTGATTTCAGATAGTTCCGGAGTAGTTCTTAGCACGTTCGAGGAAGAACGTCCGTTTAAGTGGGGCAGAATGTAACGACCCAACCTGTCGTTTTGAGCTCTTTCGCGTTGTTCAGCGGTTTGAGGCCGTGAGCAACTTCGTTTCAGGAATTATGATCCGTGGGCATGGTCGGAATTGAATTTCGGGAAGCTTAGAGTTAATTTGGAAAGAAAATTCTCAATTCGGAAGCCTTAAGTTGGAAGAATCAACTAAGATTGGAATTTTGAGTAAACGACCTCTGAATCAGGATTTGAAGGTTCCTGCAGATTCGTATGATGATTTCAGACTTGGGCATATGTACGGATCGAGTTTTGGGTAACACATGAGCGTTTTGGCGTATATTATGGAAGATAGCATTTTAGAAGAATTTCATAAATTTGGACTGTAAGGCATTTCAGTGTTATTGATGTCCGTGTAGGATTCCGAGCCTGGGAATAGCACCGTATGGTGATTCTGGAGTTGGGAGCGCGATCAGAAGTGAATTTCGATGTCTGTAGGTCATTTTGAAGTCATTTGGCTAAACATAGAAATTTGAAGGTTTTTGAGAAATCCAACCGGAAGTGAAAATTTTGATATCGGGGTCGGAATCTGATTCCGGAAGTTGGAGCGGGTCCGTAATGTCAAATATGACTTGTGTGCAAAATTTGGGGTCAATCGGACGTGATTTGATAGGTTTCGGCATCGAATGTGGAAGTTTGAAATTTCAAAGTTCATAAAGTTGAATTTTAGTGCGATTCATGATTTCAGCGTTGTTTGATGTGATTTGAGGCCTCGAGAAAGCCCGTGTAAGGTTATGGGACTAAGTCGTGTGATTGGACGGGGTCCCGGGGGCCTCAGGTGTGTTTCGGGGTGGTTTCAGACCATTTTCCCCCTACCTGCTGCTGCTGTTTGCTGGTGTCACTGGTACGCTATGCAATCGCGACTCATAGTGACGTGAAGAAGAGATTAGAGGGGCTGGAATTTTGGCTTATGCTATCGCAGGTAATTGTATGCGATCGCATAGTGCAATTTGGGAGACTACTAGATTTTGGCTTATGCGATCGCAGGTAATTGTATGCGATCGCACAGTAGAGGAAATGTAGGGGTTGCAGCTTTGGCCTGTGCCAACGCAGGTGTTGGGATGCGATCGCACTGAGGGAATTTGGGAGGCAACATAGTTGGCCTATGCGATCGCGGAACATAGTTGGCCTATGCGATCGCGGAGCATAGTTGGCCTATATTGGGATGCGATCGCACTAAGGGAATTCTTCTCAACGTAACATTACTCCCTCACCAACTTCTAGGGTTGTTGTTACTCCATCTTCTTCTAGGGCTAGAGCTTCTAGATCTTCTTCTAAGAGCAGAGAGTCCAGTGAACCACTTAGCGAACTAAAGGTAGATGAGATTGTACCCGTTGAATTTTCTTTCGTAAATGACAGTGAAGCCATAGGAAAATAACTTTCTTCTATGAAATATCATGATCGTGCTAATCTTTACCCTACTCAAATCACTTAGGGTTTAGTTTCACTCGTGCGTATAGATTGTTATTGGAAATATGACTTTCCAGTCTTAGCTCCCAATGAGAATCAGAGAATAACCTCTTACAGAACTGGGTATTCTTTTGTGTATACTTACCCCTTTACTTAGGATTCAAGCCTCTCATCAACCCTGTCATCATAGGATTCTGTCAATTTTTTAATGTGTGCTTGGGACAGATCGATCCTCTTATCTGGAGGGGAGTAGCATGCCTTAGATATTTGGCCACCTTAGCTTCAGCTCCTTCTACTTTCATCATCTCATTCATCTCTATTCTCCTATGTTGTTCCACCAAGGAGTTTTTAATCTCGTGGATAGGAGTAAAAGAGTTTTGGTTATACCTGATGATGATAAAGATAGAGGGTGGTATGTCCTGTATGTTGCTGTCCCTTATAAAGGTTTGGTAGGTGAAGAAAATCTCCCCTTCCCTGAGAAGTTGAGCTTTGCACGTGAGTACAGTTTTGCTCACTTTCTTCTTTGTTATTATTTTTTTTTTGACAAATCTTCAGTACCGTGACTGTTTTCTTTCTTCTTGCAGCAACCATGGGAACAGTTGAGGAGGTCTCCGGTTTTCGTGGTTGGGTAGAAAAATTGATGTTGATCGCTCCAATGGAAGAACGTTCTTGGAAGTACCTCTCGGCGAGGTTTGGCTGGAAAGTGAAAACCCATGGTAGGTTTTTTTTTATATCTCCTTTTTTTCTCCTTTTAAGCTTCTGTTACCCCTTTTATTTGTTAGGGTTTCCTGCTCGTGGGGTCTCTGCTGCTGCAGTATCCGCTTCGAAACTTTCTTTGGATAAGGCCCAAGAAATTATTGTGAACTCCTCTTCATCAAAAAGGAAAGCAAGTGGGTCTCGGAACTTGGAAGATGAGGAAGAGAAAGAGGAAGGTTCGCAGATTTGGAGGTCATGGAGAAGAAAGGTCATGCTGACGATGAAGCTGTTCGAGTTACTGATCCACCTTCCGTGCCTGGGTCAGATCATTCCTCTCCTGAAGATGCAACTCCTTCCTCTGCCAATGAATCAATTGAACAATTATTCCACCGAGGCTTTGGCACAGTTTCTGAGGAAGCACCTCTTGCTATTTTTCCTCCATCTGCTCCAGTAGAACTTTCGTCTGCCGTACTGTTGCTGTTTCTGCTCCCCCGCCTATTCCATCCGTGGCTCCTTCATCTGCCCCTACTTCTGTGCCTTCTATTATCGAAGTAGGATCTTCCAATAGT
Organism: Nicotiana paniculata; assembly: GCA_005239505.1. NCBI lineage: Eukaryota > Viridiplantae > Streptophyta > Magnoliopsida > Solanales > Solanaceae > Nicotiana > Nicotiana paniculata. The sequence goes on from MDKI01086639.1 coordinate 21,535, forward strand.
GGGAAGATAAAGCAAATTATAATAGAGGTTCCTGCGGGAGGTAGCCTCTTAAAGAAATCAGGCCAAGCGGATGTGTGGTTGAAGCCTCTGATAGGCCCGGTTGAGACGTTTTAGTTGGAATGTCATAGCTCCTTAACTTGGATGAATGATATTGTACACTCGTCCTTAAAGGTATCTTTTATACCGTCCCTTTTTTTTATATATATCCTATACCAATATCTATCTTGTCTTTTTGTGCAGATCAATCTTATTGGTACAAAATTGATGAAAATGATCGTTCATACGGAGCAATTAGCGAATGACTATCATACCGAGGCTAATAACTAGAAGGAGAAATTCGAGAGTCTTTAGCTTGATATGGAGGTAGTAGAGAAGGAGAAGTGTACCTTGGAGCAGCAGATCTGAGTAATTGTAGCGGAATTGGTCATTGAGAAGGCTTCATCAAGTCAAGCAGGCAAGGATAAAAACATCCTGGAGTCTTCCTTTGCGGAGCAGTTTTCCCATGCTACTGAAGAGATAAGAAGCTTGAAGGCTTTGTTGGACCAGAAGGAGGCTTATGCTGGTGAACTTCTACAATCACTTACTCAAACCCAAGAGGACCTCCGTGAATCTTCAAAACAAGATTCAGTTTCTGGAAAGATCTCTTTCCCCTTTGCAGGCTTCTTATGATGCAATAATGGTTGAAAGAGGTGTGCTGAGAGCCGATATTGAACAATGAGAGAGAGAGAGAGAGATTACGAGGCTCTTGAGGATAAGGCAGCTGTTGATGTGAGTTGGGTTTATTTGAATGCCCGTCTTGACACATTGACGGAAATGGGCCAAGAAAATTTTGACTTAGAAGCTGAAATTGCCAAGACTAAGGAGACGATTGAAAAGTCTCGAAAGTAAAATTTTTTTCATCACTTGAAGTTGAAGTTCCAATGGGTGATGAGATCGTGCCTGATGAAGCTGTTTCCCAAGCCTTTCCATCTCAAGCCGCTCCTCCTGCTGATGAAGATAATCCTTCCACTGCCTAGTGAAAGTGTTTATCAACCCCTCTTTTTTTTTCTTTTTTGGAACAATTGGTGGTTACCCCCGGTCCTATTTGGGGGTGAATTTTGGTTTAGTAAGTCCCCAATGACAACTTAGGGGCAACTTTGTATAAACAAATTCGGTTTAAATAAAGTTAATACTTAGTTTTTACCATTATATAATATTAATATTAACATTTCTTAGCATGACTTGTGTTTTTTCGAGTTTTCTTTTCACTCTTAAGTGTTTTCATGCTTTATGTTTGGGTTTTTGTTTTACCCCTTTAGTATTTAATTTTGCATTAAAAAATGCTTCAGTATTTCGTGTCTTTTTGAAATAAGCACGATTTATAAAAGAGGGCCCTTTTATGAACGACACTTAATGAAGAAGACGTCTCAACTTCATAATGGTGTAAACATACAAAAGAGAGATAGGAATTCACATGTTTTTTCCAAATAATGTTTTGCAGAAACTCTTTATATTATTCGAACTTTCGTAAAATTTTACATGTGTTTGACCATCGTCTATGACTCTTTAGTAACTGTTTCCTTTTACAACATATTTTGAATAAACACGGGGGTATGAATTTCTTCTCGTAACTAAATTCTGCCTTTAACCTAAACATTTGTTTATATTCACGAGTATGTTCTTTGTAGGTTTGTAAATTAGGCATTGTGTTTTTGTCTTTGGCTCTTTGATTCTGCTCATAAATTTGACTTGTTGGGGAAAATGGATCTTCAGGCTTGAACTTTGACTCTTTTGATAGTCTTCTTTGCCTCTTTCCATACTGTATAGTCCCCCAAGTGTTTGAGCTTTAAAGAATGAAATCTCGAGCACTTGACTACTCCTTTCTTGTGGTCTTTTTCCTGAAAAGGAAAAACATATGGGACTCAAAGGTATATAGTTTAGATGATGACTACTTAACCCTTTGAAACGTCCATCAGAATGTTGTAACCCTAGACCGGGAATTCAGTTTTTCCTCGTGTCTATTTAGGTCTAATATCATCATCTAGTTGTGGGTTAGCTTTTTGCCTATCATCTAAAATGGTTAGTATAATTGTAACTATTCTAAATAAAATTGAACGTAATGATACCTGACCGTGGGTATACCTTTTCCTTAGAAGTAATATTTCTTCAAGTGAACAACATTCCAACTTGTTGGTAAAATTCTGCCATCCATGGTTTCCAGCTCATAAGCACATTTCCTAGCAATACTACGCACTTTGTAGGGTCCTTCCCAATTTGGATTTAATTTTCCTACTCCAGCCTCCTCTGTTGTAATATCACTCTATGATTTGTTTTTGAGCTGCCATGCGTATTAAAGCAGCTTCTCTCCTTTGCTCGAGTAAATCCAGATTTGTTCTCAACTCGTCATTGTTTGTTTCTTCTGTTGCTATTGTGAATCTCATGCTCGGCTCACCAATTTCCACTGGTATTAGAGCTTTTGAGCCTTAAACAAGCGCGAATAGGGTTTCTTCTGTGGCTGTCTTTGCAGTAGTTCTATAAGCCCATAATATTGGCGGTAGTTCTTCAGGCCAATTTCCCTTAGCTTTTTCCAATCGTTTCTTCATCTTGTTAACAATGATTTTATTTGTTGATTCAGCTTGCCCGTTAGCCACGGGATGATATGGTGAAGAAGTGATTCATTTGATTTTCCAACTTTGGAAGAATTCTGTGATTTGAGAGGCTATTAATTGTGGGCCATTGTCACATACAATTTCCTTTGGTACACCAAAATGGCATATGATATTTCGCCATATGAAACTTTTCACTTCTTTTTCTCGCACCTATTAAAAAGCATCTGCCTCTACCCATTTTGAGAAATAATCTGTTAATACAAGTAAAAATAGTACCTTTCCTCTGGCTAGGGGTAGAGGTCCTACTATATCCATTTCCCATTTCATAAATGGCCAAGGTGATACAACCGGGTGTAGTAATTCTGCGGGCCGGTGCATATTGTTTGCATATCGCTGACATTTATCGCATTTAGCTACGAAATTTTCAGCGTCTTCTTCCATCTTAGGCCAATAGTACCCTACTCTGATTAGGGTTTTGACTAAGGATCTTGCACCTGCGTGGTTCCCACAATGTCCTTCGTGTACTTATTTCATCACGTACTCAGTTTGGTTTGGTCCAAGGCACCTTTCTAGGGGACCTGCAAACATTTTGCGATACAGATTGTCAGGGACTAGGCAGTACCGTACAACTTTTCGGCGAAGTGCTTGAGCTTCTTTCTTATCTTTAGGCACGGTACCATTCTGCAAAAAAATTACAATTTTGTTTCTCCAATCCTAGTTTATATTATTAAATGTTACCTCATTCTTGTCCTGGTCAATTGCTGAATGAAATAAATGTATCACAATAGCATTGTCTTTATTCGTTACATCTGTAACTAGTGCAAGATTAGCTACGCATCCGCTTCTGTGTTTTCCTCTCTAGGTACTTGCCTAATCTTCCATGACTGGAATTACTGCACCAGGACTCGTGTCTTTTCCAGATACTGTTGCATTCGAGTCTCTCTAGCAGTATAAGTTACCTGTATCTGGTTCACCACTAGTTGAGAGTCACTTTTGATCAAGATCTGCTCAATTGAGAGTTCTCGTGCTAATTCGAGTCCTGCAATGACAACTTCGTACTCTGCTTCATTGTTAGTAATGGGATAACATTTAATAGTTTGCCTTATCTTTTCACCCGAAGGGGGGGGTATTAAAACAATTCTAAACCCGACTCCTTTTATATTAGAAGAGCCGTCGGTGAATAGAGTCCATATTCCTGGATTAGCTCCGATAAAGATTTGTAACTCTTTTTCTACTTCAGGAATTAAGCTAGTGTTAAAATCTACGAAAAAATCGGCTAAAACCTGAGACTTTATTGCAGTCCTAGGTTGATAGACTATTCCATATTCACTTAGCTCTATTGCCCATTTAGCCAGTCTACCTGACGGTAATTAGGTGACACTGAAAGTACGGTCTTAACTTTCTAGCTGTCATGATTAGAGCCAAGGCTAATTTTTCTAGATGAGGATATCTAGTTTCAACATCTAGTAAGGACTTACTTACATAGTAGATAGGAGATTGCTTACCTTTGTCCTCCCTTACCAGGAATGCACTTACGGCTATTTCTGCCACAACAAGATAAATGTATAACCTTTCCCCTTCCTTTGGTTTAGATAATAGTGGGGGATTCTATAGATAAGCCTTCAAGTCTTTAAGATATTGTTGACATTCTTCAGTCTATTTGAACTGATTCTACTTCTTTAGTATTGAGAAGAATTTAAAACTCTTCTCTGAAGATCTAGAGATAAATCTTACTATAGCTGCAATCCTACCTGTTAATCTTTGAACTTCTTTTTTGCTCGTTAGTACATCAGATATTTCTTCAATAGCTTTAATTTGAGCAGGATTTACTTCAATGCCTCTATTTGATACGAGAAAACCCAAAAATTTACCTGATTCGACGCCAAAGGCGCATTTTTCTGGATTTAATTTCATGTTATACCTGCGGAGGATCTCGAAAGTAGTTGAGAGATGTTGGAAATGATCTTCTGCCTTCGTTGACTTTACCAACATGTCATCAATGTACACCTCCATTGTTTTCCCCAGATGTTCCTGGAACAACTTGGTCACTAGCCTTTGATACGTGGCTCCAGCATTTTTCAAGCCAAAAGGCATGACTTTGTAACAATAAGTCCCCCTGTTTGTAATAAAGGAGGTTTTTTCCTCGTCTGAGGGGTCCATTTTTATCTGATTGTAACCAGAATATGCATCTAGAAAGCTTAATAATTCATGACCTGTAGTGGCATCAATCATTTGATCTATGTGCGGTAATGGAAATGAGTCTTTTGGGCATGCTTTATTCAGATCCGTATAATCTACGCATACTCTCCATTTACCGTTGTTTTTAGGCACCACTACGGTATTAGCTAACCAATTAGGATATTTTACCTCACGTATTGAACTGATTTTTAAGAGTTTCTGTACCTCTTCATCGACTACTTGATTCTTTAACAATCCTTGCTTTCTTTTCTTTTGCTTGACAGGTATGAAGGATGAGTCTTCATTTAGTTATTGAGTCATCACTTCTGGGGGTATACCTGTCATATCTGAATGGGACCAAGAAAAAAAATCTGCCTTAACTTTTAAAATATTCAATTAACTTACCTCTTTTGGTCAGGCTTAGCGTTGCTCCAATGTGGATTTTGTGCTCAGTCTTAAGCTCGAACAGTGGAATCGCTTCGAGCTCCTCAGTCATTGTCTTGATATTTTCATTCTCTTCTGGTTCTTGAATAACATCAGGTCTGGAATCCATGTCCGTATGTCTTCATGTGACATCTGTGGTGATTTGATTTACCGTGTCTTTATCATTTTCTTCCGTTTCTGTTCGAGTTTCTCCCTCGTCTTTTGATTCCTCCGCTATTTCTTTTTTATTGGAATGCATCACTGAGTTGATGTTTCTTGAAGTCTGCTGATCACCTTGAATTCCTGGATTCCCCATCTGGAAGGGAATTTGATTACCTGATGCAAGGTGGATGGTACTGCATCCATGTCATGGATCCATTGTCTCCCCATGATTACATTATAAGCCATATCTGTATCTATAACTTGAAATTTTGTTTCCTTGATGACGCCTTCTGCATAGGTATTAAGCTCAATTTCTCCTTTTGTTATGATAGTAGAGCTTTCGAATCCGGACAAGGAACGTGCTTTTGGAATTACACGGTCCCCCATTAACATCTCTTCCACAACCATCAGCAAAATGATATTGACCGAGCTACCTGGATCAATCAATATTCTTTTCACGTTAGTGTCATGTATAAGTAGAGATATTACCAGTGCGTCGTTATGTGGAAGCAGTAATCCATCAGCATCTAAGTCGTAGAATGAGATGCTGTCAACCTCCAAAGTTTCACGAGTCCGTTTCCGGTGGGTCACTGTGAACTTGGTCATCCTTCTTGATGAAGTATAAGTTACGCCATTTACCTCATCTCCTCCATTGATCACGTTTACAGTTCTCTTCGGAGATGGTGGCTTTGGGGGCTTCTGCCTATTCTTCATATATGCCTGTTTACCTTTTCCACTAAACAGTTCTGTTAGATAACCCTGTTTTAATAAGTGTTTCACCTCACCTTGCAATAACCTGTAGTCTGATGTTTTGTGCCCATGATCATTGTGAAATTCACACAAGAATTCTGGGCTCTTTCTGTTTGGATTTGAACTCATTTTTTGGGCCAACGAACTTTATCACCCCTATTTCTTAATACTATAATTAATTTAGAAGTACTTATATTGAAATTGTAATCTCCAATTCTTGCATTACCTCTACTTCGCTCATCTCGATCCTTTCTGGATCTTGATGATGATGAGATCGAATATCTATTTGACGGTCTGTGATCAGGCCGTGGGTTTTCAAATTTGGAACGAGCCTCTCGTCCGGAAGGTCCCATGTATGGATCGTACCTATTTTTTCTAGTTCTCCTTTCTGATTCGGAGCGTCTAAAACTAATCCTGTCTTCTGCTTTTGATTGGGCAATAGTATCTTCCTCAATTCATAGTTTGGTGTTGTACCTATTATAAACATCATTCTATGTAGTAGCTGGGAAATCTCTCAAGCTTTCTTTGAGTCTCCTCGTGGCTTCAGAGCTTTATCGTTCAACTTACTTGCAAATGCCATAGCTTCCCAATTGTCAGGTACTCTGGGTAGAAGCATCCTTTCACGTTGAAACCTGTCTACGAATTCAGGAAGCAACTCCATATCTCCCTGTTTTATTTTGAATATGTCTTCCATTATCTTTTCCACTTTTTGCGCACCGGAATGTGCTTTTATAAACAAATCTGCAAGCTCGGCAAAAGAATCAACAGAATTTTCGGGCAAAAGAGAATACCATGTTAATGCTCCTTTGGTGAGTGTCTCCCCAAACTTTTTGACCAACACGGATTCAATTTCTTGCTTATTTAGGTCGTTTCCTTTTACTCATGTGGTGAAAGCAGTAACATGATCACGTGGATGAGTTGTCCCATTGTACTTTGGTTTGTCAGGCACTTTGAATTTCTTGGGATTCAACAAAGGTGCTGCACTTGGCTTCCAGGGTTGTTGAGAGTATTTATCAATATCAATACCCTTGATTATAGGTGGTACTCCAGGAATTTTCTCGATGCAATCGTTTTGTTCCTTCACCTGTTTCTGCAAGGTTAGTATTAAAGATTGTAAATCTGAATTATTAGACATACATGGTCTTCCTTCAAGTGATTCATTTAGAGTGCCTCTACTTCCTGAATTTGCTGGTCCAGATTGTGGATTTTCTACAGTCGCGGTGTTGTTTTGAGGAGACGAGCTTCACTCACATATTCACCAACCATCAGCTTCACAAGATCTTGTTCTCCTGTTTGCTCGTTTCCAATTTGATCATTGTTGTGAGTTGTAGATCTTTCTGGGGAGTTGTCCCTTTAACCTCGTGGGGATCCCTGGGGCAATGGAATTGGGGTTCCAGTTGTTTGTTGGTTATTGTCGTTGGTATTCGACATGATTCAATAAAGGTTATATGAGAAAAAGCAAAGATTATCATATTCCCGGTAACGGAACCAATTTGTTTAACCAAAGAATTAGATTCTTAGTCAAAGCTATTTTAAGAAGTACTCTAGCTTCTGATAACCAAAGAGATTAGCTAATAATAAGATTTAGACTTGTAAATAAGAAAGCAATACGATAGCATAAAAGTATGTATATTTCGGTAGTGGTTCGAACATGCCCATACAAGTGACGTTTTACTCCCTTTTATAGGGAATTTCTTAATATACCGTCTCCTCTTGTTAATGATTGAGCATTAATGACTAATAATATCATTAACGTAACATTACAATTGGTAATCGTAACTGTTGCGTGAAGATTATGTAACGTTTAGCTCATTGATTGAAGATCTTTGAATCTGCCCTTTATTCTGCCTTGGTTCATTCTGACCGTGTCTCTTCTACTCCTCAATTAGACTGGAACTCTCATATCTAATTGTCTCGTGTGTATGCTATTCCGTTCCTCTTTTCCCCGTACGTCTTTTTAAATTTCTGACAAGCCTTCATGTTTCTATTGATCCACGTAGATTGCCTTGTCATCAGAATTATTACACGCGTGAAGTTTTTTTTTACCAATACAGTAGCATCTAGGCGTTTTATACAATAGTAAATAATATCAACTCACAAGAATATGTCCAGAATTATTTGTCTAATCCTATAGGCATGTTGTGTAGGTGATTGACAGTTATAATCATAGAAGCATATTTAGAATTAGTTAATCGAGTCCTATAGGCATGATTTCTAGTGGTGATAATTAACACAACATTGCATATTCTTAAAGAGATGAGTGGGATGATAATTATACTAATTTAAAACCCTATAAGCATGATTTCTACAATTAAATTGATTTTAAAACCTATAGAAATGATTTCTATAATCTGAACAGTATACAAATTTGCACGCTTTGGCCCAAAGCATAACTAAGCCAAGTATTGATTCTATGGGCATGGTTGCTAACACATAATTACTGGACAAATTAATACACCTAAAAGCATGATTTCTAACATATTGAAACATTGGTCCTATAGGCAAGATTTCTAGCATGTAACTTCAACAACACAATGTTGAACCTATAGGCATAATCGACATAATATAAAGCTTATAGGCATGATCAACAACACAATAGAGAACCTATAGCCAAGATTTCTACCCAACTTTACAAACGAAAATAAGAAACCCCTTCCCAATTTTACTAAATACCCCAGAATGTTTTTACTATAATTATTACAAACCCATAATGAATATAGTAACTTACATAAGAAATATAGCTATAGGGAGCCTACAGCAGGCTCAATGATACACCTAGCTAGGCTAAGCCTTCATTGTCACACTTCACAAACAGTCCCACAGTTATAGGCTCATAGACACAAGCAGCCAAGTGATTCACCTAGTGAGTACAAGACAAGATTTGAGCATATAGAACCAAGGCCCTAGTGTGTTAGTGTGTCATAGTTCCCAAGGGCTTCAAGAACCCAGGGCAGTGCTCACACCAGGGTGGTTAAAGGATAGAATTTAGACAACATTGATTAAAAAGCAGGATTCAAAGAGTTTGAGTGATAGAAGAGAAAGACCAAAATTGAGAAAACAAGAATTGATTAAACAAACATAGCCAAGTTGAGTAAGCAAACAAAACACTTACGTACATCATAGAACTCAAGCAAGAACTGGTTTAATAAAGCTCATAACAGGTTTCATACTTAGTGCAGGCAACAACAATATGCCAAAGAGAGCTAAAGAATGGTTACAAATAATTTAGAACATGTTAAATCAGACTAAGTACATAACACAGTGTCAGTACTAAGAGAACCAGGACAACATCATAGAAAGGAGAGGGCATCATATTAAGGCATGAAACTTGGAAAATCATGTCAATTAGTAGCTAGTGTTGTTACATTAATCTAATAAAGGGGAATCAGTTTATACCAAAGGCTCATTTTAAAGTAGCAATCTAAGCATGATGAGACAGTGATTACAAACATTAGAGAGGTATAAGGGTTGAGCGACTACGTTTAAATAATAACAGAAGGCAGATCATCACTAATAGCAAGAGTCACAGAAGCATTCATTACAGGGATTCAGGGTAAGGGATAGACATGCTCATATTCATATCAGGGGTCATGAATTTAGTGCCAAAAACATATGCAAATCAAGGGTATGAAAGAATGAAATACAGAAGTCATGTAACTAACCAGTTAAGCGAAGAAAATACACAGAAGAAGTATGGCAGTAGCTCAGAATCCAGTGGCCTTGGCTTTCATCTGGCCAAAGACAGAATATAGGACAACTTTAAGTTTCGAAAGTATATTAAATTCAGAAAATTCAAGGTTGTTTTAAGGGAATAAGGGGGAGGGTATACATAGTAGTGTAAATCAGCATATAATCAGAATATTGGGAAAATATTAAAGTAATCACAGGTAATGCCAAACTAAAAGAGATTATTCAGACTATTTGAATAAATATGGAAGGAAACACAAAATAACACCAGACAAAGTTTAAGCGGAATATTGACATAAAAATCAAGGAAAATATAAAGAGATAAGACAGTCGAACACAAAAATGAAAGATTCACTAGAATCAGGAAGGAAGAGTTTAAACCCTAGTTTTAAAGGGAAGTATGAAATCAATAAAGAAAAGTACAAAAATGAAGAAATTAAGGTAAGAATCACACGAGATAGAAACAGAATAGTGTTAAAAATCAGAAAATCAGACCCTTTTTAGGTCCGATTAAAAGGGTTTGAAAATCCTAATTTAGGGTAAGTAAGAATCGAAGGAGATATGAACATACTCGTTACCCTCAAAGATTCAGGAATGACTATAGACGAAATAAGCACTGGAAATCAAAGAGTTGAACCATTTAGGTTTGATTATGGCAAGATTTGCTTACCATGTTAGGCAAGCAACTAAATAAGGTGATAAACAAGTAGCCAGTGGTGAGGATAAACAAATAAGGTAAGGGAATCCACGAAGGATTCTGATTTGGGGTTGGATTTGGGGAAGGTTAGGGGTGACGACGGCTTAGGGTTCATGGGGTGAGAGATGGGAGCGTTCAAAGGCGGCGCCCAGAAGGAAAATGGTAGGGTTTGGGGTAGGGTTGATTAATTAAATAGGGGGATTAAACGGGGGCCATTGATCTTAGGAAATCAACGGTTAGGATTTGAAATGTAAGTGGGGCGGGTCGGTTAAATGGGTACCGACCGGGTTATAACTAAAGGGATCGTTTGGTTTGGGCTATGGTGGATTGGTCTAGGTATTAAAGTAGTTGGGATGGGGTTATTTGGGCTGGTTTGGGTAGCCTAGGTATGAAAATAGGAGGAATTTAGGGCTATTAGTTAAATACCTATTTTTAATTAATCAAATAATTCTTAAAAATGATAAATAAAATAGTAAAAATATTATTTGTGCATAAAAATGGTTAGTAACAATTATTTAACACTATAAAAATATAAAAAGTTATTTTTTGCAAAAATAAAGTAATTATAAGCATGTATAGGCTAAATTTAAATGTGCAATTTTAACCTTAAAAATGCAAAATGTAATTATAATAAATGCCCCAAAAATATTTAAAACCTGGTATGGATATAAACGATGAATTTAGATGATAAAATCATCATAAAATATGTCACGACCCAAAATCTATAAGTTCGTGATGGCGCCGTACATCATTGTCAGGCAAACCAATCATTAATTAATCGAAATTATTTCCGGTTTAAATATTAAAGAAAAAACATTTCCTTGCACTTTATTACATATTGACTAAATAAAAATCGGTTAAGTAGAACAATAGTTTAAATATTACACTTTAGCAAATATATCCCAACACATCCAGAACCCGGTGTCACAAGTACATGAACAATTTCTAAGAACTTATACAATCATCACAAAGCCTGTCCGAAATACAAATTGGACAAGGAAGTTTAAAAATGAAAGTAAATACAGTACGAGGGAGACTTTGTCAGTTGCGGATCGCCTCCGGATGATGCAGCTCGCCTAAGTCTCCGAATCCTCCACATTGCTATGAAAGTACCTGTGCAATAAAATGTACAGCAAGTGTAGCATGAGTACAAAAATAACGTGTACTCAGTAAGTCGCCCGCCTAACCTTAGAGAGGTAGTGACGAGAGGTCAAATTAGACATTTTCTAAAAGTCAATTTAGAATATTCAAGTGTGACACTAACCATGAATATCATAGGCAATCTATTAAAATCAGAAATAATTATCATCAACTCTTTCAACATTTAACACTTTAATTCTTCGTCATATTAATAACAATTAATCATCATGGGCGATTTAATCAAATAACAATTTAATCAACGTGAAGGAACAACTTCTTCCAAAAAAAAAAAATCTTTAATAACTTTAAATCTCTGTCATTTCAGTTGACAACTTAAAATTCCAGGCCAGTAATCAGGCACAAATAATATCAACTACACAGTAAATATCATGCGCAAGCAATGCCGAGGGTCGAACGACGCGGACCAACAATAATAAACTGTGCACTACCGAGGGTCGAACGACTCGAACCATAGATGCATCTATCTGCTCCGCTCGCGAATCGATCATGCGACGTGGTTATACATAAAATAATAAGGCTAGCCTGCTCGCGAATCATACCTGTGACTCAGGTGCTCATATGAATACACACAAATACATGGTCATCCTGCTCGCGAATCATACATGCGACTCAGGCACCCGAAGTTACACATGTCCACACAATAAGTCCCCATTTTATCAAGAAAGCAGTTTTCTCAGGAAAGTGGTAAAATTCTTTTTAAAGGGACATGAAATATAGCTCTTAAATCATTATTTTGAAACTCATTTGCTAAGTTTAATGATATTCCATAATATAACCCTACCAGGTATACAATTATCCACGGAGGAATCAATCCTCTTTCTAGATGATTAACAAAATGAACTCTAGTCTTCTTTTAGATATTCATTTACGACTACGATTATATTAGCAGTTTAATATTACAGGTAGGATCACAAGTACAACATGCAAGGCATGCTAGTGGGTCCTAGACTACCCGGACAAGGCATAATAGTAGCTACACACGGACTCCCGTTACCTCGTGCGTATGTAGACCCTGAAGATAATAGCATATACTTAATTAATTCACCTAGGGGGGACAATTCCCCCTCACAAAGTTAGAAAGGAGACTTACCTCGCTCCGAAATTCCATAACCGGCTTCCAAGCCCTTCCGACGACTCCAACGAACGCACAACGCCCCAAAACTATCCAAATAACGCAAACCAATGAGAATATACTCTAACATTTGCAACAATTCCTAATTATATAGTTTCCCAATCCCGCTTAGTGAAATGACCAAAATGCCCTCAGTCCCACGTGCCCGAAATCCGAAATTTCTCGAAGATAAATTCTACCCATAGCTTTACTAGTTCAAATATACCATTTACTCTAAATTCCATGCTCAAATTCGTGGTAGAAATCCAAAATACAAATTTTTAGGTCTTTCCTCTAAAATCCCAATTTTCCTACTAATTTCCATGTCTAATCCATGCATATAATCTTGTATTTAACTTCACTTACCTCTTGATGCTTGATGAAAATCCCCCTTTGAAATCCTCCAAAATCGCCCCAACCATGAGAAAGAATGAGGAAATGGCCCAAAATTCCGTTTTAAATTGAACACTGCCCAGGAAAATCTTCTGTGCAATCGCACAAAATTAGCCGCGATCGCACAGGCCAAGTATACTGTCCAGATTTTTCTTCTCCGCGATCGCACAAGCATGCATGCGATCGCAAATGCCTTTTTCCAGATCCCTCCAAATACTTCTCCGCGATCACACAAGCATGCCTGCGATCGCCCAGGCCTTTATCCAGCTCCCTCCAAATCCTTCTCCGCGATCGCACAAGCATGCCTGTCGCACAGAACCCCCAAAACACCAGAAAAACATCAGCAACCATTCACTTGGAAATAACCCGGAACCACCTTGAAACACACCCGAGGCCTGATCCCATCAAATCACACGACTCAGTCCCATAACCTCACACGGACTTGCTCGAGGCTTCAAATCACATCAAACAACGCCGAAATCACGAATCGCACTAAAACTCAACTTTATGAACTTTGAAATTTCAAACTTCCACCTCTGATGCCGAAACCTATCAAATCACGTCGGATTGACCCAAATTTTGCACACAAGTCATATTCGACATTACAGACTTGCTCCAACTTCCGGAATCACATTCCGACCCCGATATCAAAATTTCGACTCCCGGTCGGATTTCTCAAAAACCTTCAAATTTTTATCTTTAGCCAAATGACTTCAAAATAACCTACAGACATCCGAATTCACTTCCGATTGCGCTCCCAACTACAGAGTCACCATACGAAGCTATTCTCGATCTCGGAATCCCAAACAGACTTCAATAACTCTGAAATTCACTTCAAGCCCAAACTTAAGAAATTCCTTCAAAAATGTTGACTTCCACAATATACGGTGAAATGCTCCCGGGTTATCCAAAACCCGATTTGGATATATGCCCAAGTCTGAAATCATCATACGAACCTGCAGGAACCCTCAAATCCTGATTCGGAGGTCGTTTAATCAAAATTCCAATCTTAGTTGATTCTTCTAACTTAAATCTCCTGAAATGAGAATTTTCTTTCCAAATCAACTATAAACTTTCCGAAATTCAATTCCGACCATATCTACAAGTCATAATACCTGAAATGGAGCTGCTCATGACTTCAAACCGCTGAACGACGCGCTAGAGCTCAAAACGACTGGTCGGGTCGTTACAAAATAATTTGTGATGCATTTAATGATTGTTTATATAATAAATATGAGAATAAATTGATTTAAAAATCTTTAAAATTATAGAAGAATTAAAAATAATACTTAAATGTGTTTATTAGTCAAATGATTATGCATATGCACTACTTTGAAAGTATATATGTATATTTGAAATACATGAGAAAAAAATTGGGTATCAACAACTGCCCATCTTTACCCGGGAAGGATGAAAGAGTTGTCGGGTAAAGAAATAATGACCGGTTTTGACTGAATAGGGTGAATTGAAAGATATAGGACACACTCCGGCTTCTGAGCTACCTACATATCCCTGGTCTTAAAGGAATCAGGACGTGTGTAGTTCTGGATTCAACGGTGAAATGAACCGGTGGAGTTATTGTAAGAGTGGACATAATATTCCGGGTAGGATCAATCGGGATTTGAAAATGGTTATGGGTAAGTGAGACTGTGTAATGGATGATGATTAGTTACGTTTGAAATAATTGGTGGATATGGGAATTGGGTGAGAACTGGAGCATAAATTGCTCCCGTTAGGATAACGGTTGCTTCCGGATCGCGTGCAAACTCAAAACACAATATGTGCATACAGATTTTCATAAATTTAAACATGATGAAATATTCCGTTGGACCATGAAGATTGTCTTTGGACGGTGAGTATGACGTCCTTAGACCATGATGTCCCGGGCCATGAATTGTATGGTAAGGAATTCGCAGGCCATGAAATGATGTTCTCGGGATATGAAGATGGTGCCTCCGAACCATGATGCCTTCGAATAATGATGTGCAATATTGAGAGATCCTCAGGCCATGGCATGGTGTCTTCCGAAAATGAGGATGATGCCTTCGGACTATGACTCCTTTGGACAAATTGGCTATATATCACACCATGAGATGTAGATACATGATGCTAGAGATTATGACAAGACAAAGCTTAGTCCTGAAAGAATAATGTAAGGTTTGAAACAGAGCAACATTTTTGTAAAGGGAGACAATGTTTAGTCTCATGTCAGGCTTGGGACAGTGCTTAGTCCCATGTAAGGAGAAGGCAGTGCTTAGCCTCATATAGATAGGGATGCAGGGCTTAGCCTCATGCAAGGATCGAGATAGTTCTTAGTCTCATGAAGGAAGTGCTTAGACTTATGCAAATAGAGAGGCAAGGCTTAGCCTTGTGAAGGAAGTTCTTAGCCTTATGTGGATAGGGAAGCAAAGCTTAGCCTCGTGAAGGTAGTGCTTAGCCTTATGCAGATAGGGAGGCAAGGCTTAGCCTCATGCAAGGATCGAGACAGTGCTTAGTCTCATGCAGGGAGAAGGCAATGCTTAGCCTTATGCAAATAGAGAGGCAGGGCTTAGCCTCATGCAAGAATTGAGACAGGGCTTAGTCTCATGCAAATGTAATAGTAATTGTGAAGTATTCTTAGCTGGAAATATGTTTATGCCCGGTGGTTATGTCGTTATAACGATACTTGTGGTATGACCTATTCATTATCAGAGACATTGCGACCTCTTTGCCATAGTATTTTGAGGGTCCTCCTAAAAATTATGCCACTGTTTCTGAATGATCTTCTGGGTGCTCTCCATGCAATGCCATTGGCTGACCTTGCTTCGGAATTTTCAGGGTACTCCTCTTCTGCCCCAGTTTCTGATTGTGGAGAAAAATGGAAATTTTATTGAATTGTGGCCGAACCCATAGGGCTGCCTATGTATCCCCTCTTAAACAAGAATTAGGTCAAGCATAGTTCAATTACATCACCTGAAGAAATGCAAATAATTTACACATAGTATCTTTTGATTGCATCTGAGTTGATGGGCTTTGGCCAGCTTTCTCCACCCATTTCTGCGAGTATGAGTGCTCCTCTTGTCAGTACCTTGTGAACCATGTACGGACCTTTCCAGTTGGGTTGAAATTTCCCTTTGGTTTTATATTTATGTGGAAATATCTGTTTCAACACCAGATGCCCCGGTGTGAACTGTCTTGGTTTGACCCTTTTGTCGAAAGCTCTGGAGATTCTATTATGATAAAGCTCACCATAACACACTGAATTCATACTTTTTCCATCTATGAGGGCTAATTGCTCCTAACGGCTCCTTATCCATTCTGCATCACTGAGTTCGGCTTCTTGTATGATCCTTAAAGAAGGAATTTCTACCTCGGCGGGGATGCCGGCTTCAGTACCATAGACCAACAAATAAGGAGTTGTCCCGGTTGATGTGCGGACTGTGGTACGATATCCTAATAAGGAAAATGGTAACTTCTCGTTCCATTGCTTGTGATTATCTACCATTTTTCTTAGTATCTTGTTGATGTTCTTGTTGGCGAATTCTGGTGTGTATGAGGTTGGTTGAGTGGACCGGGGTAAGGTTTTTATGTTTATGGGATTGTTTTGGTGGATGCTGAGGGTTGAGTGTAGTGGTGATCATTAGTTGAATTTTTCGGACCGGGGATAGGTTGTAGGGTATGTTGAGGAGTATGGTAAGTAGTGGTTTAGGGATATTGAGTCGGAAGATGTTGTTGTTGAGGAGGGGTTGGTACTGGGTTTTGAGTGTTTTGCTGGTTGATGTCTGGGAAGTTTAGGGTGAGGGAGAGGTTTTCCAAGTTGCGGATGTGCGCAAGCTCCCCTTGCAATTCTAGTATCTTCTGCTCCAACAGTAAGACCAAATCATTCTATGTCGGAGTACTCCGACCGTCTGAAGTTTCAACATTTTCCACATGCGTAACATTGTCTTTCCTGATACCACTCATATCACCCATTTTAGCTTTTCGCTTACTTCTCGGATTGCTTGGAGGATGAGGAGGTGGTGGAGGGCCTCTTGATCTAGTGTGATATGCTGATGTGGCCACTATGTGCGAACCAACCTTAGGGGATGGGAATAATCAAAATAAAGAAAAAGAAAACAAAAAGGTAAACAAGTCAGTAAGGAGTTATGAAAAGGTATTTGTAGTATTTAAACACGTATTGCAGAAATATAAATGCACATCCTAATTTGGGACCCTCGTTGTGCCTGAGGTAGGCCTAGCGACATCTAGATTTGGAGAAATTTAATGCCGATAACTGCCTCATTTCATTAATGTAGTAAATAAGATGAACCTAAAACGACAATGAGTATATGAGTCACTAATGGCATTTGCCTTATTACATTCAAATTCTAAAATGACTCTAAAACACAAATAATCCTAATCTACTTGGTCCCAGAGGGACCTTTTCCAAGCTTGGCCGTCTTTGCTCCGTCAATCAGATTCCCCAGGTCACGCATGTCTAGCAGTAGACACGCCCTTGCTAGGTGTCCTCTTTCATTTCCCTATGCATCCTGACAATCTATGACTCTTTTCCTGATCTTCCCCTCTAATTCCACTAGACCCTGCTCCAGATATTCCAACCTTTTTGTCGACTTTGTCAATCTTGTGTTGTTCCAAATGCCTAGCCTCGGACTCGAGGAATCTTTTGAGTAGCCTCTTATGCTTCACATGTGCTTCAGCGGCTTCATCTATGACCCTGTTTCCTTGACCGACCCCTGTCTCGACTATTCCTGCTATGCTATCATCCAACCATGATGAGTAGAAGTACACAAGACCTGTGTGGTATCGATCTGGCTTGATGGTATCCTTTTCCACAATAATATTCAAATAACACATGTGTTGGGCCTCACATTTGTATGGAATGGCATCGCCTTGAAAATCTGCTTTGTAATGACCCATTTTGAAGACTCGCGGTATGACTTGTTTTCTATCAGCTTGTCTCATGACCTCGATAGGAACATATGGATATATTCCCCTTAACCCAATCAACACGAAATGTGGAACATTAATGGATATGATGATGAATTCTCTAGTAGGAAACCACTCGAACATCCAATGAACCTTGTCCTCGGTCAGATTATTGAAAAACTGTACCCAGTTTTTAGCATTCTCTGGTTGTGCAAACCTGTCTAGGATGAAGGTCATTCTTTTCGGATGGTGGAAAGCTATGTGGTCATTCCATGGTCTTCGTGGGAATTCTTGGTGATATTGGCCTCTCTGAAGATGTTCCAACAACAAAATCTGCAGCAGCAAGTTACAATCCTCAGAATGTTTGAACCCATTCTTGCAACGATCCAGAGCTCGGAACATTTCTGATACAATCATTGGAACGATAGTAGATGTTTGTCCCTCGATCCCTTCCATTAAAGCTTTGGTTACCATGGCCAACCTGGTGTGAATCCTGTCCCCTTGGCTTGGTAACACTATCATATCTAGAAAATAGACGGTGAATACGAAAACCCTACTATGAGTCCAACCCAGGGAAATGATGGAGAATTCTTCATGAAAAATGAGATAAGATTTGTTGTGTCCATATCGTTTGTAGATTAAGTAAAAGGGTATGTAGGACTTCTTCAAGCATTCCAAGTCATCATTCTTTCTCAGACCCATCATTTTCAGAAACCCTTGGGAGTGCAATTTTCTGGAACTAACAAATCGGGACTATCCCAAGGTAATCCAGCGAATCCTCCTATTTCCTCAATGAGAGGAGTCATTTCTATATTGCCAAAATGGAATACAACCCTTTCTCCGTCCCAAAACATGGTAGCAGCCTCGATCAACTTGTTATTTGGCTGGTTGTCTAACAAGGAGGGTAAGTTGCCGAGAAACCTTTTCACGTGATTTTTGTCGCTTGGCGAGAGTTTTTCCCCCCAATCCAGCAATAACGGTGCTATATTTCGGACCATGCCGAACCTAGGGATTTCGTGCCTCATTTTCTGCAAAATAAACAAAGTTAGACCCTTTCCCCCCTCCGGATTCGACTATTTGCACATTAACGATTAGCATATCGATATTTGTTTCTCCAAATAATGCACATATCGTGGGTGCCCCCGTTGGGATTATGGAAATCTTGGTGGGCTTTGGACAGGGTTTTTCTTAGAGGGTTATTATGCGGACAACATATTAATCCATGCTAGGTTTGATCATGATGCGTGTACAATTATTATCAGAGTAAGGTTTCTATAAAAGTCTAGACTGGTACCTGTTTAACCAAAGAATTAGATTCTCTACCAAAGCTATTTTAAGAAGAACACGGGTTTATGATAACCAAAGAATATGCTTATAATTGTAAGTAAATTCGTAAATAGAAAGCAGAAAGATGCGTAAAAAGTAAGTATATTTCAATGGTGGTTTGAACGTGTCCTTACAAGTTATATTTTACTCCCTTTTATCGGGAATTTCTTAATATAACGTCTACTCTTTTCAGTGATTGAGCATTAATGGCTAATAATAACATTAATGTAACGTTACAATTATTAATCGTAACTGTTGCGTGAAGATTATGTAACATTTTGGCTCATTAATTGTAGATCCCCGAATCTGCCCTTTATTCCGTCTTGATTCATTCTAACCGTGTCTCTTCGCCTTCTCAATTAGGTTGAGATTCCCGTATCTGACTACCCCATGGGTATGCTATTCCGTTCCTCTTTATCTCGTACCTCTTCATAAAGTCTCATCCAGTTGTCATGTTGTCATTGCTCCACATAGATTGCAGAGTCATCATACGTATTACACGTGTGAAGCTCATTTTTACCAATACAGATAGTCCCCCCACTTACCATTTATTTATCAATTAATATTTGGTAAGTGGATGCTCATTTATGGCGGGAACATTTTGCCACCGCTTCACTCGTTCCATTACATCCGTCTCTGAATGTATGCGTCGCTTTTCACTTCCATTTACTGCCCGTGCCACGTGTCTTTTCCCGATTGGCTCTGCAATTATTCAGCGCTTTTTAGGGCTTTTTGCGGCTATATCAGTCTCGAAGTGACAGCTTCAATTATGACTTTCACATCACTGTTTTTTCCATTTTTTGACGGTTTCCTTTGAGTATAAATACCCTTTTTCCTTTCTTTACTTTCACAGAAAACTTCTAACCTTCTTTCTTTATTTGTAAATTCTTCATCTTCATAAATATGTCTTCTTCAAATCAACAATCTAAAAAGGTCATCATTCTAGATGAACTGACTCCTTCTTCTGCTCCAACACGGAGTAGGAGGGGCGGTAGGCTTAGGAGCTTAAATTCTACTCCTTCCATGGGTTCTTATTCTTATTCTTCTCCCCTGCCATCTTCTAGGTCTAACACTCTTTCGTCTTCTTCCAGGGCTAGGGCTTCTAGATCTTCGTTAAAGAGTAGAGAAGACAATGAACCGCTTCGTGAGCCGAGAGTCGATGAGATTGTTCATGCGGAGTTTTCTTTTGCCAAGGATAGTCAAGCCATGAGTGAGCAAATTTCTTCAATGTCATCACATGATAGTGCTGACCTTTATCCTACCCAAATAACAGAGGGCTTAGTGTCTCTTGTATAACTATTTTCATTTATAACAGTTTGTTGAATAAATATACAGGTATGAATTTTTACCCGTAACTGTTTTTGTTTACAATAGTTTTTGAATAAATACAAGGATAATGCTTTTCTCATCCATAACTGTTTTTATTTACAACAGTTTTTGAATAAGTACAAGGATGTGCATTTTTATCCATATCTAATATTCTTCCTTAACCTAAACATTCGTTTACATTTATGAATATGTTTTTTTGAAGGTTTTTGAATCAGGCTTTATGTTTTTTTTTGTCTTTGGCTGTTTGATTTTGCTCATAGTACTTGACTTGTTGGGAAGATGGATCTTCAGGCTTGAGCTTTGACTTTTTGATAGTCTTCTTTGCTTCTTCTTTGCCTTCCATACTGTATAGTCCCCCAAGTGTTTGAGCTTTGAAGAATGAAATCTCAAACACTTGACTATTCCTTCCTTGTGGTCCTTTTCCTCAAAAGGAAAAACATTCGGGCCTCGAAGCTATATAGTTTAGATGATGGCTGCTTAACCCTTTAAAAACGTCCGAGAATTCAGTTACTTCCTCGTGTCTATGCAGGTCTAATATCATCATCTGGTGATTGGTTAGCTTTTTGCCTATCATCTAAAATGGTTAGTATAACTTTAACTGTACAAAAGTAAAATCGAACGTAATGATACCTGACCGGGGGTATTCCCTTTACTTCAGAAGTAATACTTCTTCAAATGAACAGCATTCCAACTGGTTGGTAAGATTCTGCCGTCCAGAGTTTCTAGCTCGTAAGCGCCTTTTCCAGCAATGCCACGGACTATGTAGGGCCCTCCCCAGTTTGGATTTAGCTTTCTTCTACCAGCTTCCTTTGTTTATTGGAAGACTTTTTTAAGAATGAAGTCCCCAATTTTGAAATATCTGAGGTGAGCTTTTCTGTTGTAATATCGCTCTATAATTTGTTTTTGGGCTGCCATACGTATTAATGCAGCTTCTCTTCTTTGCTCGAGCAAATCCAGATTTGTCCTTAACTCGTCGTTGTTTGTTTCTTCCGTTGCCGTTGTGAATCTCGTGCTTGGTTCGCTGATTTCCACTGGTATTAATGCTTCTGAACCATAGACAAGCACGAATGGAGTTTCTCCTATGGCTACTTTTGTAGTAGTTCTGTAAGCCCATAATACTGCCAGTAGCTCGTCAGGCCAGTTTCCCTTGGATTTTTCCAACTGTTTCTTTAAGTTGTTGACAATGACTTTGTTTGTTGACTCGGCTTGCGCATTAGCCACGGGGTGATATGGTGATGAAGTGATTTGCTAGCTTTCGAAGAATTCTGTGATTTGTGAGCCTATGAATTGTGGGCCATTGTCACATACGTTCTCCTTTGGTATTCCAAAGCGGCATTTTATGTGTCGCCATATGAAGCTTTTCACTTCTTTCTCTCGCACATGTTTAAAAGCGTCTGCCTCCACCCATTTTGTGAAATAATCAGTTAATACGAGTAAGAACCGTACCTTTCCTTTAGGTGGGGGAAGGGGTCCCACTATATCCATGCCCCATTTCATGAATGGCCATGGTGACACCAGTGGGTGGAGTAATTCTGTTGGCCGGTGCATATTGTTGGCATATCGCTGACATTTGTTGCATTTAGCTACGAAGCTCGCAACATCTTCCTCCATTTTAGGCCAATAGTACCCTGCTCTGATTAGGGTTTTGACTAAGGATCTTGCTCCTGCATGGTTTCCGCAGTGTCCTTCGTGTACTTCCTTCATCACATACTCTGTTTAATTGGGTCCAAGTCACTTTGCTAGGGGACATCCAAATTCTCGGTAACGGAACCAATTTGTTTAACCAAAGAATTAGATTCTCCGCCAAAGCTATTTTAAGAAGAACACGGGTTTCTGATAACAAAAGAATATGCTAATAATTGTAAGTAAATTCGTAAATAGAAAGTATAAAGATGCATAAAAAGTAAGTATATTTCAATAGTGGTTCGAACGTGTCCTTACAAGTTATATTTTACTCCCTTTTATAGGAATTTCTTAATATAACGTCTACTCTTTTCAGTGATTGAGAATTAATGGCTAATAATGGCATTAATGTAACGTTACAATGATTAATCGTAATTGTTGCGTGAAGATTATGTAACGTTTTGTCTCATTAATTGAAGATCCCTGAATCTGCCCTTTATTCCATCTTGATTCATTTCTGACTGTGTCTCTTCACCTTCTCAATTAGGTTGAAATTCCCGTATCTAATTACCCCGTGGGTATGCTGTTCCGTTCCTCTTTATCTCGTACCTCTTCATAAAGTCTCGTCTAGTTGTCATGATTTCATTGCTCCACATAGATTGCAGAGACATCATAAGTATTACACGTGTAAAGCTCATTTTTACCAATACAGTACCCCCAAGCAGACAACTTCAGGGGGAAAGGCACGGAACCGTCGACTGCACCGCTGATCGATTAGTTTTACCGTGAATAAGCCTTTCCAAATTCAAAAAGGGTAATATAGGAAGAGCGCGAACACTCATCAAGTGCCTCTATGGTTTTAATTATGCACGAGTGGAATATGATGTCGAGCATGTATTTATACAAAAGAAAAATAACACGTTGTCAAGTGTTTGCATGACGAAAACGATAAAATGCGGTATTAAATAATTGTAAAGGCGGGAAAGAAAGAAAACAAAGAGAGGAGTTAGTTTCCATAATGAAAAAGCGATAAAATAGGAAAGAGGGAATTTAGTAAGTATAATGTTACAGTCAAATTAAATGAAGGACGACAAATAAGTCCAAGTAAAGTGGGAATGGGAAAGGGATGTGCAAGTATTAGCAAAAATAATAAATACATTGAAAAAGACTAATTCACAAAACAAGTTTGTTATGGTAAGAGCCTAAGGATATCCCCAGCAGAGTCGTCATGCTGTCGCACCCCTTTTTTCTCGCGAAATCGGGTTTCGACATTTGACAACTCCTTTTGAGAGAAGGGGAAAGGAATTAGTTGTTGGAGAATCACCACCTAACGAACTAAGGCACGTTAGGGCACCTATAGAAAATAACTTAGATTATACCAGTTTGCATCACCAGAGATCGGGTAAGGGCTCAAATTACCTTGAGGGGAAGGTGTTAGGCACCCCTCGAAGTCCACAACGGTGGGTCCCGGCGGAACTTAACTTATGCGAATTAGTCTAAACAAGAAAAGCGAGGAACGGTTTAATAGGGATGGGGGTCCTAAGTTTTTTAGCCTATAGGATCACCCCGTGCAACATAAATAATACTTCGTAACTCCCCCAAGATGGGGGTGTTACTCATATTATTCAGCGAGCACAAAATATCATCTCCTGCTACTCGATTACTATCTTTGAGTTTTTACCTAAAGCGCTCTAATCAATTCTAACTCGTGTCCTATACGTGCACTATCCGTCCCTTACCTATGGTCCTGAAGGCATTGGGACCTCTATTTTGGATGGTTCTAAACTTGACCTAAGTTGCTCAAAATTAAAATACTAAGCGACATACAAAACAGTTAGGACTTTCAAATAGAGACAAATATGGGCTCAAATTGGCATCCACATATAAACATCAAATGCACGCAACTGATTAACTTTAGCAGGTTTATTAATAGCAGAACCATATAGGCATGATATCTATGTGATGTTAAACGAACAAACATGCAGTCGTATATATAATTAGTTTCTTAGTGCGATTAGTAGAACTTACATATATTTGCCTACTGATTTTAGCATAGCGTAGTATCCAGGCGTTTTATACAATAGTAAATAATAACAAGTCACAAGAATATGTCCGAATTATTTGTCTAATCCTATAGGCATGTTGTCTAGGTGATTGACAGTTATGATCACAGAAACATATTCAGAATTAGTTAATCGAGTCCTGTAGGCATAGTTTCTAGTTGTGATAATTAACACAGTATTGTATATTCTTAAAGAGATGAGTGGGATGATAATTATACTGATTTAAAATCCTATAAGCATGATTTCTACAATTAAACTGATTTTAAAATCTATAGACATGATTTCTATAATTTGAACAGTATACAAGCAGGAATTTGCACTCTTTGGACCAGCACATAATTAAGCCAAATATTGATCCTATGGACATGGTTCATAACACATAATGACTGGACAAATTAATACATCTAAATGCATGATTTCTAACATATCGAAGCATTGGTCCTATAGGCAGGATTTCTAGCATGTAACTTCAACAACACAATCCAGAACCGATAGGCAGAATCGACATAATATAGAGCTTATAGGCAGGATCAACAACACAATAGAGAACCTATAGGTAGGATTTCTACCCAACTTTGCAAATTAAAATAATTAATTCCTTCTCAATTTTACTAAATACCCCAGAATGTTATTACCATAATTATTAAAAACCCATAATAAATATAGTAAATTACAGAACAAATATAGGTATAAGGAGCCTACAAAAGGCCCAAATGATACACCTAGCCAGGCCAAGCCTTCATTCTCACACTTCACAAACAGTCCCACAGTTATAGGCTCATAGACATAAGCAGCCAAATGATTCACCCAGTGAGAACATGACAAGATTTGAGCATATAAAACCAAGGCCCTAGTGTGACAGAGTTCCCAAGGGCTTCAAGAACCCAGGGAAGTTTTCACACCAGGGTGGTTAAAGGATAGAATTTAGGCAGCATTGATTAAAAAGAAGGATTCAAAGAATTTGAGTGATAGAAGAGAAAGACCAAAATTGAGAAAACGGGAATTGAGTAAAGATACATAGCCAAGTTGAGTCAACAAACAAGACATTTAGGTGCATCATAGAACTCAAGCAAGAACTGGTTTAATAAAACTCATAACAGGTTTCATACTCAGTGCAGGCAGCAACAATATTCCAAAGAGAGCTAAAGAACATGTTTACAAATAAGTTAGATCATGTTTACAAATAAGTTAAACATGTTAAATCGGACTAAGAACATAACACAGTGTTAGTACTAAGAGAACTAGGACAACATCATAGAAAGGAGAGGGCACCATATTAAGGCATGCAACTTAGCAAATCATGTCAAGTAGTAGCTAGTGTTGTTACATTGGTCTAACAAAGGGGACCTAGTTTATACCAAAGGCTCGTTTTAAAGTAGCAATCTAAGCATGATAATACAATCATTACAAACATCAGAGAGGTATAGGGTTTGAGTGACTACCTTTACATAATAACAAAAGGCTGATTATCACTAATAGCAAGAGTCACAGAGGCATTCATTCCAGGGATTCAGGGTAAGGGATAGACATGCTCATATTCATATCAGGGGTCATGGATTTAGTGCCAACAACATATGCAAATCAAGGGTATGAAAGAATGAAATATAGAAGTCACGTAACTAACCAGTTAAGCGAAGAAAATACACAAAAGAATTATGGCAGTAGCTCAGAATCCAATGGACTTGGCTTCTAGCCGGCCAAAGACAGAATATAGGACAACTTTAAGTTTTGAAAGTATATTAAGTTCAAAAAATTCAAGGTTGTTTTAAGGGAATAAGGGAGAGGGTATATATAGTAGTGTAAATCCGCACATAATCATGGAAACAAATCAATCACATGTAAGGAGATATTTGCAGAATCAGTAGGCATAAATAAGGGGTTCATCAAATTAAGGAAGCATCCCCAGAAATCACTCGGAGTAATTAAGGAAGAACGCGTAATACCAAAAATAACAAATTGTCTAGAATATTAGGCATGTCAAATAGGAAAACATAAGATTATTCAGAATATTGGGCAAATATTAAAGGAATCACAGGTAATGCCAAATTAAAAGAGATTATGCGGAGTATTTTAATAAATATTGAAGGAAACATAAAATAACACCAGACAAATTTTAAGCGGAATATTGACGTAAAAATCAGGGAAAATATAAAGAGATAAGGTAGTGGAACACAAAAATTAAAGATTCACTAGAATCAGGAAGGAAAATTTTAAACCCTAGTTTTAAAGGGAAGTATGAAATCCGTAAAGAAAAGTAAGAAAATGAAGAAAATAAGGTAAGAATCACACGAGATAGAAACAGAATAATGTTAAAAATCAGACCTTTTTTTAGGTTCGATTGAAAGGGTTTGAAAACCCTAATTTGGGGTAAGTAAGAATTGAAGGAGATATGAACATACTCGTTACTGTCAAAGATTCATGGATGAATATAGACCGAATAACCAAAGAAAATCAAAGAGTTGAACCGTTTAGGTTTGATTATGGCAGGATTTGCTTGCAATGTTAGGCAAATAACTAAATAAGGTCATAAACGAGTAGCCAGTGGTGTGATAGAAAAATAAGGTAAGGGAATCCACGGAGGATTCTGATTTGGGGTTGGATTTGGGGAAGATTAGGGGTGACGACGGCTTAGGGTTCATAGGGTGAGAGATGAGAGCGTTCAAAGGCGGCGCCCTGAAGGAAAATGGTAGGGTTTGGGGTGGGGCTGATTAATTAAAGAGGGGAATTAAACAGGGGCCGTTGATCTTAGGAGATCAACAACCAGGATTTGAAATGTGAGAGGGGAAGATCGGTTAAATGGGTACCTACCGGGTTATAACTAAAGGGGTCGTTTGGTTTGGGCTATGGTGGATCTAGGTATTAAAGTAGTTGGACTGGGGTTATTTAGGCTGGTTTGGGTAGCCTAGGTCTGAAAATAGGAGGAATTTAGGGCTATTAGTTAAATACCCATTTTTAATTAATAAGATAATTCAAAAAATGATAAATAAAATAGTAAATATATTATTTATGCATAAAAATGGTTAATAAAAATTATTTAACACCATAAAAATATAAAAAGTTATTTTTGCAGAAATAAAGTAATTATAAGCATGTATAGGTTATTATTGAAAATGTGCAATTTTAACCTTAAAAATACAAAATGTAATTATAATAAATGCACCAAAAATATTTAAAACCTGGTATGGATATAAATGATGAATTTAGATGATAAAATCATCATAAAATAATTTGTGATGCATTTAATGATTGTTTATCAAATAAAATATGAGAATAATTGATTTGAAAAACTTCAAAATTATAGAAGAATTAGGAAAAATACTTGTATGTGTTTATGAGTAAAATGATGATGCATATGCACTATTTTGAAAGTATATATGTATATTTGAAATACATGAAGAAAAGACTGGGTATCAACACGCGTCCAGACAGATGAAGGTGCATGAGAAGAATTATCCAGTTCATGACCTCGAGTTGGCAACTATTGTTCACGCCCTGAAGATCTGGCGCCATTATTTATACGGTGTTCCCTGTGAGATTTACACTGACCACCGGAGTTTGAAGCACTTGTTCAGGCAGAAGGACCTTAATTTGCATCAGCGGAGGTGGTTGGATCTACTTAAGGATTATGATATCACTATATTGTACCACCCGGGGAAGGGCAGTGTAGTGGCCAACGCCTTGAGTCGCCGGGCGGAGAGTTTGGGGAGTTTGGCATATCTTCCGGTAGCTGAGAGGCCCTTAGCCTTGGATCTTCAGGCCTTAGCCAGTCAGATCGTGAGATTGGATATTTCAGAGCGTAGACGGTATTAGCTTATGTGGTTGCTCGGTCTTCTCTTTATGACCGCATCATAGAGCGTCAGTATGATGATCCCCAGCTTCTGGTTCTCCAGGATAGGGTTCGGCGAGGTGATTCCAGAGATGTGGCTATAGGTTATGATATCATGATGAGGATGTAGGGTCGGATCTGTGTGCCCAGTGTGGATGGCTTCGGGAGCGGATTCTTGAGGAGGTCCATAGCTCGCGATACTCCATTCATCCGGGTGCCGCGAAGATGTACTTGGAACAGAGACAACACTATTGGCGGAGAAGGATGCCAAGTGTCTCAACTATCAGCAAGTTAAATATGAACATCAGAGACCATGAGGATTATTTCAGATATTAGAGATCCCAGAGTGGAAGTGGGAACGGATCACCATGTACTTTGTAGTTGGACTTCCTCGGACTTTGAGAAAGTTTGATGCTATTTGGGTGATCGTGGATCGACTGACCAAATTAGACCATTTCATTCTAGTGTTGGCTTCATACTCCTCAGAGAGGTTGGCTGAGATTTATATCAGGGAGATTGTCCGCCTTCACGGTATTCCAGTACCCATCATTTTAGACAGAGGTACACAGTTCACATCACGGTTTTGAAGAGCCGTTCAGTAGGAGTTGGGTACTAGGGTGGAGCTGAGCATATCCTTTCACCCTCAGACGGACGGACAGTCCGAGCGCACGATTCAGATCCTTGAGGATTTTTCTTCGTGCTTGTGTGATGGAGTTCGAAGGGTTATGGAACCAATACTTTCCACTTGCAGAGTTTGCTTATATTAACATTTATCAGTCCAACATTCAGATATGACCGTATGAGGCTTTGTATGGTAGGCGGTGCCGGTCCCTAGTGGGATGGTTTGAGCTGGGCGAGGCCCGATTGTTGGGTACAAACTTGGTCCATGATGCCCTGGATAAGGTGAATATGATTCAGGAGAGACTTTCCACAACCCAGTCCAGGTAGACTATGCGAACCAGAAGGTTCGTGATTTGGCATTTATGACTGGTGATCGGGTTTTGCTTCGGGTATCGCCTATGAAGGGCATCATGAGGTTCGGGAAGAAGGGTAAGATAAGTCCAAGGTTCATTGGTCCTTTTGAAATATTGCGGCGCGTTGGGGAGGTTTCTTATGAGCTTTCCTTGCCTCCCAGCCCAGCAGTAGTTCATCCGGTATTCCACGTTTCTATGCTCCAGAAGTATCGCGGTGATTCAACTCATGTTTTGGATTTCAGCTCAGTCCAGTTGGACAAGGATTTATCTTATGTTGAGGAGCCAATAGCCATTTTGGATAGGCAGGTCAGAAAGCTCAGGTCAAAGAATATTGCATCAGTAAAGGTTAAGTGGAGGGGTCAACCGGTCGAGGAGGCGACTTAGGAGACTGAGCAGGATATGGCAGCCAGTACCCTCATCTTTTCACAACTTCAGGTATGTCTTATTACTCATTCGAGGATGAACGATTGTTTTAAGAGGGGGAGAATGTAACGACCCGACCGGTCATTTTGAGAGTTTGAGCCCCGATCCACTAATAACTGCTTTCCCCATGTTTGTTTCTACCATTTGGACTTGCCGGAGTGATTAATTATGGAATTCGAAGAGTTTTGTGACACTTAGTCCCTAATTGTGAGTTTAAGCCTTAGAAATTGGATCGTAGTCAGAATTGTATGAAGATGGATCCAGAATGGAATTTCGTCAACTCCGTTAGCTCATTTGATTGATTTTGGGGTTGCATCCAAATTGTGTTTTGGAGGTTTGTAGTAGATTTAGGCTTGAATTGGCGAAAGTTAGATTTTCGGTGAATTCGTCTATAGGGGAAATTTTGATATCGAGCTCGGAATGGAATTCCAGAAGTGGATATAGGTTCGTATTGTCATTTGTGACCGGTGTGTCAAATTTGAGGTCATTCGGACTAGGTTTGACGTGTTTTGGCATCGTTTGTGGATTTTGGAAAAATGGTAAGTTCTTAGGCTTGAATTCATGTTTAATCCTTATTTTTGGTGTTATTTGATGTAGTTTTAAGGCTTGACTAAGTCCGAATGATGTTATAGGACTGGTTGGTAGGTTTGGTTGAGGTCCCGGGGGCTTCGAGTGTGTTTCAGATGCTCGACGGGAAGAATTTTGGAATAAGGTAAATTTTCTGGGGAGCTGAACCTGTTCATTTTCGCACCTGCGGATGTTTGACCACAGGTGTGGCGCTGCAAAAGTGGCTTGGTAATTGCAGAAGAGGACTTGGGCCAAGGCATCAGGGACGCAGATGCAGCTGGGGAACCGTAGATGCGGCCCAGTGACCGCAGATGCGGTCCCAGCCTGGATAAGTTGTTTCGCACCTGCGATACTTTTCCGCATGTGCAGGACCGCAGGTGCGGCCCCATGAACCGCAGATGCGGAAATCACTAGGCAGAAATGGGAAGTTCGAGGGTTTGAAATTTCATAACATAAAAATTTATTTAGAGCTCGGTGGGAGACGATATCTTGAGGGTTTTTGAAGGAGAATCATTGGGTAACAAATTCTAACTCTATTTTTATCATAATACAATAATATATTGTTGTTTTCCTCTTCTAATTAAGGAATTTGAGTGTAAAAGCTTGGAAATGAGGGAAAAGGTTGCCCAAATTGAAAATTCGAGATTTAAATGAGATTTTGACGTCGGATTTAGATGATTTTGTTCAAGTGAACTAGGAAATGAACGGGTGTTATTAAATTGTAAATTTACCCGATTCTAAGGCGTGGCCCGGGGGACTTTTTTGGGCGATTTTCCAAATTTCGCGTTTTAGCTTCGAATTGATTAGTTGGACTAGTTTCTTGTAGTTATATTTATGTTATGCAATTTATTTGAATAGATTCGGGCCATTCAAAGTCGGGTACTCGTGGCAAGAGTGTGATTTCAAGTTGATTTGAGCGGTTGAGGTAAGTGGCTTGTCTAACCTTGTGTTGGGGACTTCCCCTTAGGACGTTTGATATTATTTGATGTGTGGGCACGGTGTACGTGAGGTGACGAGTATGTACTTGCGACGTGATTGCAAGAATACCATTTATTTCTTCTTAAATCATAAATTTTCTTTCTCCTATTAAATTACATTAATATTTTAAATTGTTTAGCTTAGACTAGAAAAGCATGCTTACGTGTCTAATTGTCTATTTGATATTTTGTGCACAATGTTTAGTTAGTTTACTGTTTTTCCTTAGCTGTGATTTGATGAATTTTATAAATCGATGCAATACTTGTCATTTTATCTTGTATCGCATATTTAAATTGGGACTAAGGATGTATTCCGAGAGATCCCCCAAT
Source organism: Nicotiana paniculata (assembly GCA_005239505.1). Lineage (NCBI taxonomy): Eukaryota > Viridiplantae > Streptophyta > Magnoliopsida > Solanales > Solanaceae > Nicotiana > Nicotiana paniculata. The sequence goes on from MDKI01086639.1 coordinate 53,028, forward strand.
ACTGTATATTTATTTTGGGACTACAGACATATTCCGGAGATCCCCTGTACCACATATTTAAATTGGGACTACGGACGTATTCCGGGAGATCTCCCAGCACTGCATATTTATTTTTGGGACTGAGCACGTATTCTGGGAGATCCCCCTGTACTGCATAGTCATCTGGAACTACGGGACGGTATCCTGAGAGATTCCACCTTGAGTTGATCTTGTTCTGAGCCGAGGGCTCACTTGACTGTTAAGTTTTTGAATGATTTTCTTTAACTCTTTACTGTAGAATTTACTTAATTGATTATATTTACTCCAGTAGAGACTTAACCTGACCTTGTCACTACTTGACCGAGGTTAGGCTTGGTACTTACTGGGTACCAATGTAGTGTACTCATGCGCTTTCTTGCACATATTTTCATGTGCAGATCCAGGTACGAGCTATCAGGCTCGAGGATAGTATTTGCTGCTGATTCTAGGAGACTGCAAGGTATTTATGCCGCGTCCGCAGAATCCTCAGAGTCCCATTCTACTCCATCATTTAGAGTTTTCTTATATATCTTCTGACTTTTGTATAGAGGCACAATATATTATAGAAGCTTGTGACTCAACGATATTCCGGGTCTCGGAAAACTATTTTTGTATATGCCGAGTGGCATTATTTTTGGTTATTCACAATATGCCGTTTTATCTTTCAAATATTGTGTTTTCTTTACATTTTTCGTAATATAAGGCTTACCTGGTCGTAAAGATTAGATGCCGTCACGACACCTTTCGGAGGGTCAAATCGGGTCGTGACAACATTATAATATGCTTTCAAATTAAATTAGGAATAGGATTTTTTAAGAAGTATATCCTAAAATTAATAGGATTACATGACTAAAAATATGTCTCTACCCCAAAAGTAATTATATTAAAAAGAAACATAACAGGATACATGCTAAAATTATGAGGTAACGAAAGGAATGCAAATAGGTTACATACTATTAGTATAATTATACTAATAGGATTCCTGAATGTATAATATTATGCCCTAAAAATTATAGGATTATAAGACTAGTATCTAGAATTTCGGTTATGCCCTTTTATTATGAGTTATTATGCTCAATATCATAAGATTATATTTTGTAAACTGACATTGTATTCATGATTTTATAATATATATATATATATATATATATTAAAAATTATTATATAAATAACTTGATACTCTGAACACTAAAAGTCTTTACAGGCCACTAATTCTTGAGCATAATAGTGATGTTGTGATGACCCAAAGGTCAACTTATGTTTTAGAACTCAATTCTGCGCTCTTTAGCCTTAAAAAATCTCATTTTCACCCTCCTCAATTTGCGTCCGCAGTCCGGGCGTGTTTCCAAAAAACTTTTATGTTGAAAATTGATGAAATAATAATTTTTGGCCTTAAAAGTTGATTTTAGTTGACTTCGGCCAATGTTTTGAGTAAACAGACCCGACCTATATTTTGACGGTCCCAATGGGTCCGTAGTGAAATATGGGACCTAGGCGTATGCGCGAAATCGAATTCCGAGGTCCCTAGCTCAAGATATGAACTTTTGTTAATAATTGAAAGACTGAAATTTTAATGGTTTTAAGAATTTGGTTAATGTTTGATCTTGTTGGTATCGGGCCTGTATTTTGGTTCCGGAGTCCGGTACAGGTCCAAAATAATATGTATACCCTATCTGTGAAATTTGGTAAAAACGGGATTGATTTGACGTGATTCAGATGCCCGGTTGTGAAAATAGGAATTTTAAAGCGTTCTTGGGAATTTTAGGTGATTTGGATTCGTAGTTCTAGGTGTTTTTTTGGCGATTTGATCGTGCGAGAAAGTCAGTATGATGTTTTAAGACTTGTGTGCATGTTTGGTTTTGAGCCCCTAGGGCTCGGGTGAGTTTCAGATAGGCTACGGAGTGAAATGAACTTAGCAAACATAGTTGGTGTTCTTCAGGTCTGCATGTCTCGCAATTGCGAGGTCTGGCTCGCAAATGCCAGCCTCGATTTTGCAAAGAAGCATCGCATTTGCGAGCATGGGCTGGGACTAGGGATTCTCTCATTTGTGAGTTTAGTGTTGCATTTGTAAAGTTTGATGTTCGCAATTGCGAACGGATTACTCGCATTTGCGAAGGCTACAAAAATGCGACAGGTTCACATTTATGATACCTTTCTTGCATTTGCGATCTTCACAATTTCGAAACTCAGGTCGCAAATGCGACATCTGCAGCTGGTAAATCTTGACTTGGACGGGAGTTTAGCTCATTTTTCAAAACTTTCAAAACAAGAAACCCTCTAGGCGATTTTCTAAAGACCACTTCTTCCCCAAATCATAAGTAAGTGATTCTTAACTCTTCCTCTCAATCTTTCACTTCCATTTAGAAGATTTCAACCTAAAATCTAGAGTGTTAATGGTAGAAATTAGGGATTTTGAAAGAATTGGGGGTTTTTTGCAAATTGGGGATTTATACCTCAATTTGGGGTCGGATTGCGATACCAATTACATATTCGGACTCGGGTGTGAGTGGATGAATGGGTTTTGGTCCGAACCTCGAGTTTTGACCAAGAGGGCCCGGGGTCGATTTTTAACTTTTATGGTAAAGGTTGGGAAACCTAAATTTATGTATTGAAATTGATTCTTTAGCAATACTTGATGTTATTGAGTTAATTATGGCTAGATAAGAGTGGTTCAGAGGTAGAAACAAGAGAAAAAACGGTAATTGAGCAGTGAGTGGTATGTGGATCGAGATAAGTGTTGTGTCTAACCTTGACTTGTGGGAATTAGGAACCCCCGGACTATGTGATTATGTGAAATCCATGGGAGCGGTGACGAGTGCTTATACGTCGCCAAATTATCTGTATTCCCTGATGTACTGCTTTCCTTTAATTGTTTTATTCCTTGTCTTAATTGTTATATGCTCTAAATTCTTTCCATGCCTAACTGCTACGTGTTAATCAACATCTTCTATTGTTAACTATGTTAGCTCTTTCCATAGATTCCCTAATCCCTGCTATTTGCTTAATTCGACTTGGTTGTACCTTTTAAATTGTATATTGCTGGATTGGCCTCGCTGTGTAGTATTATTTGAGTAGATTTTATATTCATCAAGGTTTCCTTGTTCTCGGTTCAGTTCAGTATTTATTTGTCGTAAAGGACTTGTGATTTAGACTGTTAATTGATTGTGTACATTGAGTGCTTGGTACTTATATGGTGGGATCGGTTTGCACTCCGTAACATGAGGAATAACGGTGAATATGTTTATACGCTGGGATCGGGTTGCACGCTGCAACATGAGGAATAAGGGTGGATTGATATGGTGAAATAAGGGTGCATGATCATATTGATCTTGAAATAAGGTGGGATCGGGTTGTGCGCCGCAACATATATATATATATATTATATACTGTTACTTTTATTGTTACAGAGGAATAAGGGGGGATTGTTGTATGGTCTGGTGGGATCAGGTTGTGCGCCGCAATAAAACTATATTTTTTCTATTACCTGAGCTGTATTCCTTTTTGTTATTTCTTTCATTATTTTATATAGTAAGAATTGGTAACTCTGGACAACACTGGTTCACTCTAGAGGCTGTGGTGGTCATTTTCAGTTGGATGTTTAGTTATGTTCAGTATTTCTATTATTCTGTCATTTTATATACTGCGTACATGTTTTACTATATGTGCCCCGCCTTAGCCTCGTCACTACCTCGTCGAGGTTAGGCTCGGCACTTACCAGTACATGGGGACGGTTGTACTGATACTACACTCTGCACAATATTGCAGATTTTGGAGACGGTCCCAGCGGCGGTCAATAGTGAGCTCGGATCAGATATTTGTGGATACTTGAGGTACGGTTGTTCAGCGCCCACAGCTCTTGGATCCTCCATCCTCTTTTCTTTTAGGTGTAGAACTTCATTCAGACAGCTTTATACCTATTTTAGACCTTTATGTGTATTACTTTAGAAACTCGTGAACTTGTGATACCAGATTCAGGGAATTGTAATAAACGATTGGCTGTTTAACTTTCGCATTTCTACTTAAAACATATTTGTTATTTAGTTCATTATTAATGTTATTGTTAAAGAAACTAAAAGAAGTAAAAATGTTCTAACATTGGCTTGCCTAGAAAGTGAAGTGTTAGGCGCCATCACGATCCCGACGGTGGGAATTTCGGGTCGTAACAAGTTGGTATCAGAGCACTATGTTACATAGGTCTCACGAGTCACGAGCAAACTTAGTAGAGTCTGGAAGATCGGTACGGAGACGCCTGTACTTATATCCCAGAGGTTATGAAGTTTAGGAACAAATTTCACTTTTATTCAACTTTGTCGTACGATTTTTCTGTCTCAATACTGATTGAACTTTCTATTCTTATTCTCTCGCAGACGGTGAGAACACGTACCACTTCTTCAGCTGAGCAACATCTAGAGCCTCCAGCAGCAGCTCCTACGAGGGGTAGAGTTCGAGGTCGTGCTAGAGGCCGAGGCAGGGAATGGCTCAGCCCAGAGTTTGAGCAGTAGCCCCAGCTGTGGAGCCTCAGGTAGATTTCGATGAGGAGGTTCCAGCTCAAACTATTCCTGTCGGACTAGCTCAGGTCCCGGAGGGGTTTATTGCCACCCTAGTTCTTCAAAATGCCTTGGTCTGATTGATGAGCCTTATGAAGAGTGTATCCCAGACTGGCGCATTCCCCATGTCACTAGCCGTATCTCAAGCTGGAGGAGGAGGAGCCCAGACTCCTGTTACTCACACTCCAGAGCAGATGGCTCCCCAGTTTCAGACTTAAGCAACACATCCAGTCGGAGTAGTTCAGTCGGTTGTTGCGGCACAGCTCGGTGATGGGTTAACTATGTCCTCTGAGGCTCTATGGAGATTGGATAGGTTTACCAAGCTCTTTCCATTTCATTTCAGTGGTGGTACTTCAGAGGATCCCCAGGAGTATCTTGGCAGTTGTCATGAGGTTCTTCGGAACATGGGTATATTGGAGACCAATGGTGTCGACTTTGCTGCTTTTCAGATGACTGGTTCCGCTAAGAAATAGTGGAGGGATAATTTGTTGACCAGAAAAACTAGGTCGCCTGCTCTTACTTGGGACCAGTTCTCAGATATCTTCTTAGAGAAGTTCCTGCCTATCACCTCGAGAGAGGAGCGACGCTGTCAGTTCGAGCGTCTCCAGCAGGGCAGCATGACTGTTACTCAGTATGAGGCCCATTTTCTGGATTTGGCCCATCAATTTATTCTTCTGCTTCCTACCGAGAGAGAGAGAGAGAGAGAGGATGAGGAGGTTTATTGAGGGACTTGCTCAGCCTATTAGATTGCAGATGGCTAAAGAAACTAGGAGCGAGATTTCTTTTCAGGATGCGGCCAATGTCGCCAGACGAGTCGAGATGGTTCCTGGACAGGGAAGTCAGGGCTCAAATAAGAGACCTCGTTATTCCGGTGGGTTCAGCGGCGCCTCATCTAGAGGAAGGGGTACTTTTGTTAGAGGCCATCCTCCCAGGGCATTCCATTCAGCTTCAGGTATCCCACAGTGCTTCAGGGAGTTATGGTTCTTAAGTACCTTCTTCTGCGCAGCCAGCCTATAGTGCACAACCAGCTCTATCAGAGCACCTCCTTTTCAGAGTTCTTATCGTGGTCATCCGGCTCGTCCAGGTTAGTCTCAGTTTCCACAGCCATAGTATCAGGATGGATATTACAAATGTGGTGATTATGGGCATATACGGAGGATCTGTCCGAGGTTATTGGGTGTTCAGCCACAACATCAGGGTTCTTGTGCCATGGTTTCGGCACCAGTTGCTGCACCTCCTGCTCAGCCAGCTAGAGGCAGGTGTCAGGTAGCTAGAGGTATGGTCCAGATTGTTAGAGGTGGAGGTCAGGCTGTTAGAGGTGGAGGCCCGCTAGATAGAAGCCGTCCCAGGGATATGGTTCAGAGTGGTGAGGCCCGGGCCCGATGTTATTCCTTTCCAGCCAGACCTGAGGCGAAGTCATTTGATGTTGTCATTACAGGTACTATTTCAGTTTGCAGTAAAGATTCTTCAATTGTATTTGATCCGGGGTTTACTTACTCCTATGTGTCATCTTATTTTTATTCATATTTGGTTGTGCCTCGTGATTCTTTGAGTTCCCCTGTTTATGTGTCCACACCGGTGGGGGATGCTATTGTTGTAGATAGTGTATATCGTTCGTGTGTGGTCACTATTAGAAGTCATGAGACTAGTGTAGACCTTCTGCTCTTAGATATGGTGTATTTCGATGTTATATTGGGAATGGATTGGTTGTCACCTTATCACGCTATTTTGGACTGTCACTCCAACACAGTGATATTAGACTTGCCGGGGTTGCCTCGATTATAGTGGAGAGGGACTCCTGGCCATTCTAGCAGCAGGGTTATTTCTTATATTAAGGCTCGACGTATGATCGAGAAGGGGTGTTTGGCCTGTTTGGCTTATGTTCGTGATTCTAGTGCTGAGGTTCCTTCTATGGATTCTGTGCCTGTTGTTCGTGAGTTTCCAGTGGTATTTCCTGCAGACTTGTCGAGGATGCCACTCGACATGGATATTGACTTTTGTATTGATTTGGCTCCGAGCACTCAACCCATTTCCATTCCTCCATAACGAATGGCCCCACCAGAGTTAAAGGAACGGTTTGAGGATTTGCTTGATAAGGGCTTCATTAGACCTAGTGTCTCGCCCTGGGGTGCACCGGTTTTGTTGGTAAAGAAGAATTATGGGTCTATGAGGATTTGCATAGATTATCGGTAGTTGAACAAATTCACCATCAAGAACAAGTATCCGTTGCCAAGGATTGATGATTTATTTGGTCAGCTTCAGGGTGCCAAGGTGTTTTCAAAGATTGATTTGAGATCTGGCTACCATTAGTTGAGGATTAGGGCATCCGATGTCCCTAAGACAGCCTTTAGAAAGCGGTATGGGCACTATGAGTTTCTGATGATGTTCTTTGGGTTGACCAATGCCCCAGCAACATTTATGGATTTGATGAACCGAGTGTTCAAGCCTTATTTGGATTCCTTTATGATTGTGTTTATTGATATCTTGATATACTTCCGCAGTCAAGAGGAGCATGAGAATCACCTTAGGATAGTACTCCGGACTCTAAGAGACAGTCAATTATATGCTAAATTCTCTAAGTGCGAGTTTTGGTTGGATTCAGTCGTTTTTTTGGGCCACGTTGTATCAGAAGAGGGTATTCAAGTAGATCCTAAAAAGATTGAGGCAGTTTAGAACTTGCCTAGACCTATTTCATCCACGAAGATCAGGAGCTTCTTGGGTTTGGCGGGTTATTACCGACGATTTGTGGAGGGGTTTTCATCTATAGCAGCCTCGTTGACCAGGTTGACCCAAAAGGGTGCCACGTTCAGATGGTCGGAGCAGTATTGATATAGGAGGGCAGGGTGATTGCATATGCGTCTCGACATTTGAATGTTCATGAGAAGAATTACACTGTCCATGATTTAGAGTTGGCAGCCATTATTCATGCGCTGAAGATTTGGAGGCACTATCTTTATGGCGTGTTGTGCGACGTTTTCACGGATCATTGAGGCCTTCGGTATTTATTCAAGAAAAAGGATCTCAATTTGAGGCAGAGGAGGTGGTTGGAGCTACTTAAAGACTATGATATCACCATCTTGTATCATCCGGGAAGGCCAATGTGGTGGCCGACGCATTGAGTAGGAAGGCAACGAGTATGGGCAGCCTTGCGTTCATCCCAGTCGGTGAGAGGCCGCTAGCATCAGATGTTCAAGCTTTGGCCAATCAGTTGGTGAGGCTAGTGTCACGACCCGATTTACCCTCTGAAAGGTATCGTGATGGCACCTAGTCTCTACGACTAGGTAAGCCTACTATTAAGGGAAAAATTGAAGTAAAACACAAGAAATAAAGGAAATAAGGGAAATGATATAAATAACATACTGGCCGCTCGGCTCATACAAAAATACTTTCCTAATGAACCGGAATGTCACAAATAGCCACAAGCTTGTAACAACTACTGTAGCTCTAAACAAGTATGGAGAATACATAGGAACAACTCTAAACGATAAAATAGAAAGGGACACCGAGGATTCTACGGACGCGGCAGAAACACCTTGTAGTCTCCTAGAATCAGAAGCAACAACTATCCACGAGGCTCATAGCTCGTACCTGGATCTGCACACAAAAACATGTGCAGGAAAGGGCATGAGTACACCACATTTGGTACCCAGTAAGTTCCAAGCCTAATCCCGGTCAAGTAGTGACCAGGTCAGGTTAAGGCCCTACTGGAGTAAGTATAAATGATTTAAAACAGTACAAAAAATAAGTAGATTTTTCAGTGACAGTGAAATAAATCGCTCGAAAACTTAACAGTTAAGGGAGCCCTCAGCTCAAAACAAGGTAACACAAGGTGGAATCTCCCGGGATACCGTCCCGTAGTTCCAGATGATCATGAAGTACAAGGGGATCTCCCGGAATACGTCCGTAGTCCCAAAATAAATATGAAGTACAGGGGGATCTCCCGGAATACGTCCGTAGTCCCAAAATAATTATGCAGTACAGGGGGATCTCCCGGAATAGGTCTGTAGTCCCAAAATAAATATGCAGTACATGGGGATCTCCCAGAATACGTCCGTAGTCCAAAAATAAATATTTCATGCAGGATGAATGACATGCATAACATCGAATTTACACAATTTATACTAATCACAGTTAAGTTAAATAAAGGCTTAACTAAGCATGGCGCACAAAAGATCAAGTAGGCAATTAAAGACGTAAGCATACTTTCCTAATCTAAGCTAAACAATTTATCATATTAGAGCAAGTTCATAGAAGAGAAACAATTTATGCTTTAGGAAGGGAAAAAATGAGATTTAAGCAATAATGGCCTGTGTACGTACTCGTCACCTCACGTACACGGCGCCCACACCAATTAGTATCAAATATCCTAATGGGGATGTCCCAAACACAAGGTTAGACAAGCCACTTACCTCAACTGCTCAATCAACTTGGAGCCACGTTCTTGCCACGCGTACCCAACTCTGAATAGCCCGAATTTATTCAAATAAATTGCATAATGTAAATATGGCTATAAGCAACTAGTTCAACTAATAAATTCGAAGCTAAAACCCGAAATTAGAAAAATATCCAAAACGTACCCCAGGCCCATGCTTCAAAATCGGGTAAAATTTAAAATTTACGCCAAAATTTGATCACGCTCAACTATGTCTTGTATAAGACTAAGCGGGCGTTGCAAATATA